>CM077164.1:3347534-3439892 GCA_039583875.1 Platanthera guangdongensis
GCATCTAGTATCCGGAAGCTGTGAGAACGGATTTAGGCATGCTGTGTGAAGCCCATCCGGACGTGTGAGCCGGATTGGTGATGTTCTGGGGTTCCCGGAGAAGACTCCGAGGAAGTTGTATATTATCTGTTTGCAGGGAATAAATGTCATAGCCCCGAAAAAGGGGTGAGCGCAATGTAATTGGTCTGCTTTAGATCAACCCATGTTTAGCTTGTCGCCGCTTTTAGAGACGTCGGCGTACAGGTGCTGCAGTACCAAGCGGGGAATAGCGGGCTTAAGCCCAAGTTTGTGCCGGCCCTCGAAGGCCTATTTTTGCATATGTTGCCGGCCTGCGCGCCGAAGTATGGAATTTATATTCCTGTAATTTAAATATCTGTGTGATGCTCTGTGTATGTGATCTATCTCTTCCGCCTTAGGCGAGTGGTGTACTCGTGAACCACTCGCCCCGTGGGGGCCCCGAGGTAAAGTTACCGGGAAGCCCTTGAGGGCCTGCTCTTAACCTTTCAGGACAGCGGAGTTACGTTGTTGGCGGCCTAATTGAGGCTACGTAAAGAAGAATTGCTCGGCGAGGTTGCGCCATTGGTAGGGCGGGTGGGGAACATTTTGCATAGACCCAAGGAGACACATCTGGATATGAGAGAGTTGATCTTGAGATCCTCCTTAGGTGTTTCGGTCGGCCAAGAGAGCCCTCCGAAGGTGTCTTGTCTCAGCCTTTGGCTGAGGAGGGGAAGAATTAGTTGGTCTTCCGGGTATGCGGCGGGACCTCCACGCTGAGACCCTAGGTCTGTCCCTTGTGTTCCTAGTCTTGTGCCTAGATCGTTCGCTTGAGGGTAGTAGGTGCGCGGTCACTTCCCCAAGGGTGAACTCCACAGGAGACCGAGATTTCGGTTTCAACGTCTGGGGTGGCACCTGTGGGTCTATCTTCTATAGTTGTTGAGATCCATATCAGTTTGGTGCTCATAAAGCCTATCCAAACCTATCACAGTAGCTAAATCTCGAGGGTCTTTGTTACGGTTGCGCATGCTGACGGTACACGCAGCGAGTCCGCACGCGGAGGAAGACGATGATGGGTATGTCCGGAGGACGAGAGCTTGAAGACGTGCCTCCGACATGATTATTGTATTTGCATTTGCTATGTTATTTCCACTTAGGTGTACGCTTTGCGAAAATAAAGCGTGTACCTAAGTGGAAATAACATAACATCTCGGCACTGAGGAGAGAACAACCATATGTGGGTGAACCGGAGCCGGACTCAGCAGAAACTGAGGCAGCGGGCGCCTGGAGGGAGTCATTTTTGGAGTGGAGGGCGAGGAGGGAGGCGTGCATGGAGGCGACGAGTTGTTCTTGATCCTCGACGCGATGGGTAAGAGCTTCAGAGGCGGAATCTGGAGCAGGGTCGCCAGAGGAGCGAGTGGTGGGAGCCATGGGACTGGAAACATCGAGTTTCATCCGGAAGGGGGCGGATCGGACTGAGGAAGGCCGAAACAGAAGGTTGGCGGCTTGTCTGCGGCAGATCTGGGAAGGAATTAACTGATCGGCGAAGGCACGGGCGCTGGAAGCAATAACGACGGCAGGCGGGTCAAACAGAAGCGCTCGACTAATCTGGAATCGGGATCGGACGGAAGCAGTCGGCGGCAGCGGATCTGGAATCGAGATCGGGGTAGAAGCAGTTGGCGGGAGGCGAATGCGGAATCATGCGGAAGCGTATCGCTCGCTGATCGATCGACAGATCAGTGATCGGTACAGGTAGTGTGCCGATCGGCCGATTTGGGAGCGGAACGATCACACGAGTCGATCTGGTTCGATGTGAAGGGATGCGCGGTCGAGACGCGATAGCGAGAGGGGTGGCCGGTCGTGGTATTGCGGGTGACGAGACAGGTAGGACCAAATTGATAAAAACCCTAGAGGAGTCTGGCAAGGGGGAGGGTCGACGGAGGTGAGGAAGGAACGAGACGAAAACCTAGGGAGGAACCCTAAATTCCATACATTGAAGCATATTAAAAAGTGTACTGCACACCCCTTTAAAGGTGCATGGGTGCGAATAAAGGAAGCAATGCAAAAATAAAGCGTACACCTAAGTGGAAATAACATAACATCTCGGTGCTGAGGAGAGAGCCACCGTCCGCTGGTGAACCGGAGCCGGACTCGGCGGAAACGGAGGCAGAGGGCGCCTGGAGGGAGTCAATTTTGGAGTGGAGGGCGAGGAGGGCGGCGTGCATGGAGGCGACAAGTTGTTCTTGATCCTCGACCCGATTGGTAAGAGCTTCAGAGACGGAATCTGGAGCGGGGTCGCCAGAGGTGCGAGTGGTGGGTGCCATGGGGCTAGAGACGTCGGATTTCGGCTGGAAGGGCGCAGATTGGACTAAGGAAGGTCGAAGCAGAAGGTTGGCGGCTTGTCTGCGACAGATCTGGGAAGGAATTAATCGATCAACGACAACACGGGCGCTGGAATCAATAACGACAGCAGGCGGGTCGAATGGAAGCGCTCGGCTGATCTGGAATCGGGATCGGACGGAAGCAGTCGGAGGCAGCGGATCTGGAATCTAGATCGGGGTAGAAGAAGTCAGCAGCAGGCGAATGTAGAATCGTGCATAAGCGTATCGGTCGCTGATCGATCGACAGATTAGTGATCGGTACAGGTAGTGGGCCGATTAGCCGATTTGGGAGCCGAACGATCACACAAGTCGATCTGGTTCGATTTTAAGGGATGCGCGGTCGAGACGCGATAGCGAGAGGGGTGACCGACCGTGGTATTGCGGGCGGTGAGACAGGTAGGAGTAAATTGATAAAACCCGAGAGGAGTCTGGCAAGGGGGAATGTCGGCGGGGATGAGGAAGAGGAAGAGGAAGGAGGAAGGAACGAGACGAAAACCTAGGGAGGAACCCTAAATTCCATACATTGAAGCATATCAAAAAGTGTACAACACACCCCTTTATATGTGCAGGGGTGCGAATAAAGAAAGCAATGCGAAAAGAGGTGTGTTGTACTCGTTTTCATATGCTTCAATGTATGGAATTTAGGGTTCCTCCCTAGGTTTTCGTCTTGTTCCTTTCTCATTCATCTTCCTCACCTCTGCCGACCCTCCCCCTTGACAGATTCCTCATTCATCTTCCTCACCTCCGTCGGTCACCCCTCTCGCTACCGCGTCTCGACCGCGCATTACTCCACACCGAACCAGATCGACTTGTGTGATCGTTCCGCTCCCAAATCGGTCGATCGACCCACTGCCTGTACCGATCAATGATCTGTCGATCGATCAACGAGCGATACGCTTCTGCACGATTCCACATCATCCTGTCGCCGACTGATTCTACCCCAATCTCGATTCCAGATCCGCTGTCGCAGACTGCTTCCGTCCGATCCCGATTCCAGATCAGTCGAGCGCTTCTGTTCGACCCACCTGCCGTCGTTATTGCTTCCAGCGCCCGTGTCATTGCCGATCGACTAATTCCTTCCCAGATCTACCGCAGACCAGCCGCCAACCTTCTGTTTCGGCCATCCTCAGACCGATCCGCCCCCTTCCGACCGAAATTCGACGTCACTAGCCTCATGGCTCCCACCACTCGCTCCTCGGGAGACCCCGCTCCAGATTCCACCTCTGAAGCTCTTACCCACCGCGTCGAGGATCAAGAACAACTTGTCGCCTCCATGCAGGCCTCCCTCCTCGCCCTCCACTCCAAAATTGACTCCCTCCAGGCGCCCTCCGCCTCCGTTTCCGCCGAGTTCGGCTCAGGTTCACCCGCGGATGGTGGCTCTCTCCTCAGCGCCGAGATGTTATGTTATTTCCACTTAGGTGTACGCTTTATTTTCGCATTGCTTCCTTTATTCGCACCCCTACACCTATAAACAATGCTGTGAAGATCGAGATCTTACTTAGGATCGGGAGGCATCCCTAAGATCATAAAACGTAGGATCGACACGGATCACAAGATCGTATTATATTAAAAATTAAAAATTATTCGAACCACCACTTGAAGCCATTTCTAAAATAATTAGTAGTGTTAAGTTATTAACAATTTAAAACAATTTGAACAAAATAGTAGAAAGGAACTCATTGGCTTATTGCTAGTATTAACAATTTAAGAATCTCTATACCAAAAAACAATTTGATTTCTTTTAATAACAAATCTGAATAATCTGTAAGCAAACAAATCTACCAAGTACAAAACACAAATAACAATAAGGAGAAAAATCGGTTTAGGTGGGATATGATATTATACCAGCCGAGAAAAAAAACTTCCGAGTAGGGATTCTGCTGCACCTGCAAAAAAAAACCGTTAGAAGGTGAAGAAGAAGAAGAAGAGGAGGAAGAAGAAGACGAGGAAGAAGAAGAAGAGGAAGAAGAAGATGATCGGGGATGACCTGTTGCGGGATTGCCAGAAGAAGACCTGCTGCGCAGGAGCCGTCGGGGTCGGGACTCGGGAGAGGAAATAGGGTTTAGGAAGCCGTTGGGGTCTGGACTCTTAACTTACCAGACGGGATCGTGGAGCATGGCGATCCTACCGATTTGCGATGTTACGCTCTGATCCTACCGATCTCAGAGTATCGGCGGTCCCACGTAGAACGTGGATCGGTCGCCTGTGTAAGATCGTAGGATCAGACGATCATACGATCTTACTCGCGATCTTAACAACGTTGCCTATAAAGGGGTGTGCTGTACTCTTTTTGATATGTTTTAATGTATGGAATTTAGGGTTCCGCCCTAGGTTTTTGTCTCGTTCCTTACTCGTTCCTCTTCCTCACCTCCGTCGACCCTCCCCCTTGTCAGACTCCTCTCGGGTTTTTATCAGTTTGGTCCTACATGTCTCACCGCCCGCAATACCACGGCCGGTCACCGCTCTCGCTATCGCGTCTCGACCGCGCATCCTTCCACATCGAACCAGATCGACTTGTGTGATCGTTCTGCTCCTAAATCAGCCGATCGACCACTGCCTGTACCGATCACTGATCTGTCGATTGATCAGCGAGCGATACGCTTCCGCACGATTCCACATCCACATGTCGCCGACTGCTTCTACCCCGATCTCGATTCCAGATCCGTTGCAGCTGACTGCTTCTGTCCGTTCCCGATTCCAGATCAGCCGAGGGATTCTGTTCGACCCGTCTGTCGTTGTTATTACTTCCGGCGCCCGTGCCGTCGCCGATCGGCTAAATCCTTCCCAGATCTGCCGCAGACAAGCCACCAACCTTCTGTTTCGACCTTCCTCAGTCTGATTTGCCCCCTTTCGGCCGAAATCTGACGTCTCTAGCCCCATGGCTCCCACCACTCGCTCCTCTAGCGACCCCACTCCAGATTCCCCCTCTGAAGCTCTTACCCATCGCGTCGAGGATCAAGAACAACTTGTCGTCTCCATGAACGCCTCCCTCCTTGCCCTCCACTCCAAAATTGACTCCCTCTAGGCGCCCGCCGGCTCCGTTTCCGCCGAGTCTGACTCTGGTTCACCCGCGGATGGTGGCTCTCTCCTCAGCGCCGAGCCGTCTTCCATTCCTTCAGGGACCACTCCGCTCATTTCGGGCCGGTCCGCCCTCTCCCTCGACATTCCCTCCTCGGCGTTGATCTGATGGGTTGGATCACCAAAGAGCAGCAATATTTCGACCTCAACTAAACACCGAAGCAGGACAAGGTTTCTACGGCTGTGGTTGTCCAGGACGGCTTGGCCCTCTACTGGGCTCGGTACCTCCGCTAACCCGTGCCTCTCCTGGCCTGACCTCAAGCAGGAGATGATCCAGCAGTATGACACTCGCTATTCCGGCTCCTCCGCTATCGAGCGTCTTTGCGGCGTCTGCCAAACAGCCGGCTTGGACGACTATATTGATGAGCTCGTCGCCCTGATCTCCCACGTTCTCGGGCTGCCTCCCAATCATTACTTAGGCTTCTTCATGCAGAGCCCTCTGTCCTATATCCGCTCTCGTTTCCGTGCGCACCATCCTCACACAGTCTCCGATGTCATGGACTTGGCGCATCTGGTGGAGGCCGACCTCTCTCCCCGGTCACCCTCTCCCTATGATCGACCACCACCAGCCTCGGTCATCTTGGCGACCACCAGTCACGGCTCCTCCACCGCGGTCGCCACCTTGGGGAAATTGGTCGGGCCACCCACCGACTCCTTAATGCATCTTGAATAGTGATAACAATGAGTTTCACAACAAGGGTCTCTCTGTTTTCGGTCCCGTCAACCCTACTCCCCCCACCATGAGTGCTCCGTGAAGGAGTTCCACGCCATCATCGGCGACGTTGACTACGAGGTTACCTTGGCCAACTTTGAGGCCCTGGAGCTCTAAACGGGGGATACACCTCTCGACCTCACAGTGGCTACGTTCCACGATTGGAGTTATCCGGTGCCTCGATGAGCGGGATCGCCGAGCAGCCGACCATGCAGTTCTCGGGCACGCTGCGGGATCGTTCGATCATCATCAAAGTGGACAACGGCGCAAGCCACAACCTCGTCTCTGAGCGCCTGGTGCAGCAGCTACGTTTTCCATTGTTTCCTCTCCGGATGTTGTGGTTCGTCTGGGTGGTGGGCGTTGCTGACCGACTCAAGGCCGCTTCACTGTCGTGTCTCTCTCTGTGGGGTCATGTTTTGTGACTGCGGACTTCTATGCATTCGGCCTAAGCGGTATCGACGCCATTTTGGGGTGGCTTGGCTCTGCATGCTAGGCGATGTACGCGTTAATTGGGTGACTATGACCATGTAGTTCCTACACGGGGGCCAGCCACATCGCCTCGTCGGGGACTCCGCTCTCCTCCACTCTCTGGCCTCCCTCTGCACGATCCAGCGAACCACAGACGTCGGCCTCTCCGCAGGCTTGGGGGCCTCTCGGCCGCGTTCGGTGTGCCTTACCCGCTCTGCTGCAAGCCAGTTTTTTATTCCGGCTCGTCTGGTCCCGAAGAGAGACGGCAGTTGGCGCCGTCGTACTACCCAACCACGCTATTTGTTCTCCCCTACCACCTTTAGAGGGAATCTGGCCCTCAGGAGGTCCCTGTTGTTGGGGCTTACCGTCAGGAGTTCGAAGCTACGTGGCTGCCCAAGAATCACTTAAGTCGCCACCCCTCCGACTATTGTCTTGAGGACAAGACATATTTTCCAGATGATGACATTATTACGGTTGTGCATGCCGACGGGACACGCACATGCCAATGAGACGTCGTTGCGAGTCCGCACGCGGAGGGAGACGATGACGGGTCCGTCCGAAGGAGGAGATCCTGAAGACGTGCCACCGATATGATTATCGCATTTGTTATGTTAATTTCACTTAGGTGTATGCTTTATTTTCGCATTTCTTCTGTTATCTGCAGCCCTGCACCTATAAAGAGGTGTGTTATACGCTTTTTTGATTACGCTTGAATGTATGGAATTTAGGGTTGCTACCTAGGTTTCGTTTCGTTCCCTCCTCCTTCCTCACCTCGGCCGGCCCTCCCGGTTGCCGAATTACTCTAGGGTTCATTTCAGACGTAAAACTCGAAGGCCATTCACAGGCGTTCTAAAAGTCCTATAGTAAAGATTGTGACTTGTTGTTACTTTGATTGTCTTTGATACCAAGTTATTATGGGCAAACCCGTAGAATGTCGGTAGAGTCATCATAAAAGCGGCCAAAGGCAGGGATGACGGAGGAGGAAGATACTATGGAGCCGGAACCACGGTTACGGAATGTGCTCGAAAGAGAGAGAGAGAGAGAGTTATCAAAATCTCAAACAAAGGACAAAGGAAATAGATTAACTCTTGCATTCTTCCTTCATGACCCAAGGAGTCCCTTAAATTGAAATACGTAATAGCGTAATAGTAATATGTCTCAGCATTTGGACTTATTACAAAACTATTAACGACTAATAACTCAAAGCAACTAATCACAACGACTCAATCTCATTCAAGATACATGCATAATATGATACATCAATTAAAAAGGAGACTAACATATGCCCAAAACACGACATACAACAAGACATGATTGACTCGTACATAATAAAATGGCTTGGCCCGAAGCCCCAGGACTTAGGAAAGTCCAATGGGCATGCTCTTAAGAATTTATCCTCACCTAAGTATCACAAATCAACTCACTCCAAAAATATCTGGTTGCGTCCTTCATCCATGTTAACAATCAAAACCGGGGAAAACTAAATCCAGGAGTTTTTAAGTATGTGCTTTTGGGACATTCTTCTCAAAAATCTTATAAGTAGTATCACTTACCATCCAATGGGTTTTATGTCTCGAGAGATGCCACTTTAAATAAGAAGAAATTACTTCCCCTCTTATCTTTAGGAAAAGAGATCAATCATTGAGGATAAGAATCTTCTTTTCATATATTTTCCTTTGAAATCAAAACAAAATGTCAACATCCGTAGCATTTGTTCTTATATTGCCCAAGTCATCCAAGCTTGTGTTAGTAGTATCTTTGCAACCTTTTGTGAGCAAAATAACGAGCCATTTATTGCTTTTGTTGATAGGATGATGGATCAAGTGTTCTGAAGAAGGAAAGCTTTGGTTCTTAAACTTGTGCAAATCCAAAAAAAATTGTTCAGATCCCGAAAAAATGACAATTCCTAATCATCCTTCACAAATTGAGCCAAATCTTTCTCTAACTCTCGTAGTATGTAATTTGACAGTAACAGGGGGGATGCCTGATCATTTCACCCACAATTTCATGTTATGCCTTATGAAAAGTTCTCACCATCTCATATGAGTTATGTTGTGCCCTTTAATATAGTTCACATTCCTATTCCTTTATCTCCAGTATTATTTAATGAAAAACATTTTTTAAAAACAAGATATGCATGAAAAAATGGAGGCCTTAGAAAAGAATAAGAGTAAGGATTTGGCGCATTTACCTATGGAAAAGAAACTCATAGGATGTGAGTGAGTTATACCAGGAAATATAGAGTTTATGGATCTCTTGAGAGGTATGAGGCAGAGCTAGTAGATAAAGTGTACATTCAAACTTACATAATAGATTCTCATGAGCAATGTTGTAAATGTCAGATGAAAAATCGATTTATGGAGGAGATACCCACGACAACATCGGGAAAGGGAAAAATTTTGTTATGTATAAAATTGGCCACCCAATATGAACCAATACAACAACAACAACACTCAAGCCTTTATCCCGCTATAGTGAGATCGGATATGGATCCTCGGTCTCCATTGTGCCCTATCTTTAGTCACAATCTCACTAATGCCTAAGTACATCATGTCTTTCCTTATAGTTTCATTCCAAGTCTTTATTGGTCTACCCCTCCCTCATTTAACATGTCTAGTGACTACACTCTCACAACGCCTAACAGGTGCCTCTAATAATCTCATTTGTATGTGTCCAAATCATCTTAGTTGAGCTTCTCGCATCTTCTCAGCAATTGATGCTACTCCTGTCTTATCCCTGGTACATTCATTCCTAATTTTATCCAGTCTCGCGTGTCCACACATCCACCTACACAATTCACTACACAACACTCAGAACCATAGAGCATCGCTGATCTAATTGCAGTACGATAAAACTTGTCTTTACGTTTTAATGGTACTTTACGATCACATAAGACCACTAACGCGCCTCTCCACTTTAACCAACCCGCTTGGATTCTATGTGTCACATCTTTATCAATACCTCCATCTTTTTGAACTATCGATTCAAGATATTTAAAACACTTACTACAGGGAATATCTTGACCAACCAACATAATAACGAATTCATACGTCATTCTTGCACTGCTAAATTTAAGCTCCATATACTCCATCTTTTCCCTGCCCAATCTAAAACCTTTTTTTTCTAAAGTGACTCGACAAGATTCAAGTTTTGTGTTTACACCCTCGGGCATCTCATCGATCAAAACTATATCATCCGCAAACAATAAACACCAAGGTATTGCTTGTTGGATATGTTTGGTGAGCTCATCTAAGATATGGGTAAAGAGATAAGAGAATTATTGTGTTAATCCTTCAGATGTCCTCACCCTTGTCACTGAATTTGTATACATATATTTGATTATGTCACTGTACGATACATTTACACCCTTCTTTTCTAAGACTCCCCATAAGATCTTTCTTGGAACTCTATCATAATCCTTCTCAAGATCGATAAACAGCATATGCAAATCTTATTTTTTTCTCGATAGTTGTCAATGAGTCTACTCAAGAGATGTATAGCTGTCATGGTCGACCGCCCTGGCATGAATCCAAATTGATTCTCCAAGATGTTAGTCTCTCGTCGTATTCTTCTTTTTACTACTCGTTTACATAGTTTCATGATATAACACATTAATTTAATTCTTTTATAATCAACACAATTATGTATATCTTCTTTGTTCTTATACAAAGGTACCAAGATAGTTTTTTTTTCATTGATCTGACATTCTTTTTGACTTTGACATCTTATTGAAAAAACATGTAAACCATAAAATTCATTTATTCCCTAAATATTTTCATACTTTAATGGGTATATCGTCTGACCCAACCGTCTTTCTATTTTTCATCTTTTTTAGAGCGTCATTTATCTCTGATACTTAAATTTTACGATAAAACGTTATGTTCTTATACAGTTCTGATTTACTTAACTCTTTTAAGTTCAATTCATTATTTTTTGTTTCATTATAGAGTTGATAAAAGTATCTAATTCATCATTCTTTAATATCCACAACATCTATCAAAATTGTATTTATTTCATCATTTATGCATTTTACTTGACTTAAATCTTTTGTCTTCATTTCTCTAGCTCGAGCAATTTTATATATGTCACGCTCCCTATCTTTGCTATTTAGTCGCCTATAAAATTCTTCATAAGTCTGACTTCTTGATTTACTTACTGCTTGTTTAGCTTCTTTTTGTCGACTTTATACCGGACTAAGTTTTTATCATTCCTACAAGCGTAGAGTGATTTATAGATGACTCTCTTTACCCTCACTCTGTCTTGCACTTTCTCTTTCCACCACCAAGATTATTTATTTGGTAGCGCACGACGTTTTGATACTCCAAGTACGTTCTTTACACTATCCTTAAATATGAAGACATGACTTTTTATGAGATACTATGATCAACATAAGGGTCATCAAATAGTTGTTCCATAATTGCTGTCTTGAAAGCAACCTGTTTTTCCTTCTTCAAGTTCCACCACCAAATTTTGAGCAATATTTTTATCCTTATCTTAAATTTATTACATTAATTTGTGCGTCCAACACCACCAATATGAATCACTGATACATAAGAATAAGATGCTGACCATTTTCTTATATTGTGTTGTTTTTCACTTATTCGTGTTATCTGATTCCAGTAATATAGGTTAGGCGATTCATTTTTATTTTCTATTGTGGGGCTTATTCACGGAGCTAGGGTGTGAAGTTTTGACTCTCTGTTCATCTATGTTGTCATTGAAGGTTTTGTTTATTAATTCTTATTGCTTCGTCGAAGCTTTGACGATTCTCTTCCCAACGCAATTGAAGCTTTTGTTTCCCAGCTTTCACACTGTTTCTTATTCTCTTCCATGTATGGTCAGACCAAAAAGGTAAGAACAATGACAAACCATACTTTAGGGCTTCAACATTACCGAGTCTCTTCCTGAGTTGTTGAAGTTTCTATTTCACATTTCTAGTTTCTCAATTCCCACTTTCTAGCTTAGGTGATACAAACTTATAAGTTCTTTGATTTGTTTGTTGTATTGATACATTATGCACACAACCTTCTTTTCATTTGTCATCTTCCACAAAGAGCATAATTTTAAAGCATCTTTTAACAATTAGGGTTTGAGTCAATGCTACTTAGTAATATAAACCTCTCTTATGCTATTTCACATTTCATTTAATCGCTTGGGTAACTATTTACATGCACGTATATGCACCATGTGATATTTTTTTTAAGATACTCAAATAACCAAACATCCTTTTTACAACATATGATGTTTTTTCATATTTCAAGCCCTTCTATTTCCATGTTTGGAACATATGAATCCTAGTCTCTATAAGTTTCTATAATGAATGATGATATTGAGTGCTACCGACACATCATCTTCTTGAATTGAGTGATAATGGTTGATGAATGCTCTATCATTGTTCATTTGATCATATTGAGCAAGCTTACTGGGTGATGGATCATGATATTGAGTTGCTCTATCTTTGTCGTTTATTATTTTGCGCAATATTATTTTTACTGATAAGTTGATGATTGTTGCGTCAAGTTTTTTTTCCTAATGTTGGCTATCAAAGTTGAATGCAATTTTCAGTACTTTTCTTTAATGTTATTGGTGTTACAAAAATGATGTCGGATTATGACTAAGGAGAACTTGGGTCCTCAAGCTACATTTACAATGTTGACTTATGATGATTACGAGACCCATGAAGAACGCGGAAACTTGAATAAGCATAAGTAACAAAAGTGTGATTCATTGTCTAAATATCTTAATAATTTAATTTTCTCGTACTTACTAATTGTTATTGTTACAAATGCTTTTTTAACTTTCACTGTTAAGAATGTACTTATTTGTTAATTATTATTGTAGGTAGAATGAAAATTTTGACATTTAACACCTTAAATATGAAGGACGGTTACACCCACAATGATGGTCATTCGACCCACCTTCATCTGAAACATATCAAAAGTGCACAAAATTGTTTGGGACTCCAAGGCATCACCAAAACAAGCCTTATCATACTAATACCTTAGTCAAAACAGTATTCAAACGGCATTAAGACCGTGCAAACGCATCTAGGTCTCAAATCTTAAATGATTGGCAAACAAACATCACAATTTCAATCGAATAACTTACACGCCTTCACCACAACTTGTCTATAACATTGATGAATAAACTCAAATCAACATGACTCAACATCTATAACGTTGATGAGGCACAATGTTCTTTGTTGCCAAGATGAACATTGTCAAAATCCAGCTATCAATAAACGCAAATCCTGAATATTGTATGCAACAATTAAATGTTAAAAATATCTTCTTCTGTGAAAATCTTGAAGAAGAAATCTATATGAAAATGTAACCTTCATTCAGAAGAAATTTAGTCAATAATCGAGTATGTAAGATCAATAAAGCCTTGAATGGGCTTAAACAAATTCTACGAACTTGGTTTGGAATGTTTACCAAAAATTAGGGGTGCAAAAGAGTCGAGCTTGGAAAAATTCGCAAAGCACAAGCTAACCATTTTGAGCTTAAGCTCAATGTGCTCATTTTGCATGGCTTGAGCTCGCGCTCAAGACCAATATATTGAGCTCGAGCTTGATCTCTCAAGCTCAAAAGCTCGAGCTACTCATGAGCCATTTTTTCTAATATTTATATATATACAATTTTAAAAATGTTCAAGAAAAAGCCTCGCAAGGCATGAACAAGATCATGTGAGCTTAAGCTCGGCTCGCTATCGAGCTCGAGTCAAACTTTTTTTTTGATCAGACTCATAGAGCTCATGAGCTGGCTCAACTCAACTTGCACCCGTAAATATGATATGCATCTAAACACATGGAGAACATACTTTAAGAATTAAAATTCATGAGTGTGGGGATTACAAATCTTTTGGAATATGTGGATGATATTATTGTGATTAGAAATAGTGAAAAAGAATGTAAGGCCTTGAAAAAATGAGTGAGTAATAAATTTGAGATTGAAACTTACAAAAAGATGAAATTCTTCCTAGAGACTGAAATTGCACTGTTCAAAAGAATGGACTTTATCTCTTAACAAAACTACGCCATGAATTTTCCAAAAGAAACAAGAAAGATAGCATCAACCAACACACTGATAGATCATAATCATAAACTTGAAAAGGCCAAGGATGATATAATTGTAGATAGAGAAATGTATTAAAGCCTAGTAAGGAGACTCCTCTATATAATATCATTCTAAACCTTATATAGCTTATATTGCTAGAGTAATAAGTCAATAAAGTGCAGCCTAAATGAGGTTCGTTTATCCATTGTCAATCAGGTATTATAGTGTCATCAAGTCACTGCAAGAAAGAGACCTTATTCAAAAGGAATTTGGGGTTGTTTCCAAAGACATAAACCTAAGTCCTAACTATGTTAGATCAATAATTAATAGAAATCAACTTCTGGCAATTGTACTTTCGTTAAAAAAATCTTGTGACATGGAGAAGCAAAACAATAAAATGTGGTGGCAAGCTCAATTGATGCTGCAAAATTTAGAGTAATGACTCAAGGAATATGAACTATTACGATTGAAGATCATTCTATTAAAGTTGAAGGATCAACCAAGGTGGACAATGAGACTATACTGTGACATGTTTGCAATTAGTCTTGCACAACCTTATGGAGCACAACCGATCAAATTCAGACATTGACAAGCACGACATTGAAGATAACTTGGATAGCGTATTAATCGACATAATTAATGTTGTAGAGAAAAATTCTAGAAAACGTTACTTCTACAAAATTCTATATGTAAGTTTAGAAAACTCTTATTCTATAAAATTCAAGCTTTGTGCTTCGGCTTTTTCATCAACAAAAAAATAACAATGTGTTTCTTCGACAAATTCACTTCTTAAACTACCTTCTTCTAATCAACCATCTCAACATTAGCAGCTTTAATTGCTCTTTATTTCATAAAAGACATGAGATAACCAGCTATCACTCTAACCAAAGGTTACTTCCTTCACTACTTTCATGTTCTAAAATCCCTTACTAAGCATATGAACACATTTGGTTCCAATTAGGGACAGCACTCGGTTGCTTTCCTTTTTTCTTTTGCATGCAAGGTGAAGGTGATATTGACCTCACTGTTCCTCTGCTTTGAAGATTCAGTCCCCCCCCCCCCCCCACACACACACACACCCTTTTCTACACAGCATGTGCCTACATGGTCCATATCCTAATTCCCAAGAACAAAATAGAAATATTTCTTATTCAACCTCAAAATCTTCGGTCATTTCAAGGTTAAACATAAAAGTGGAGCATACAAAAAAAGTGACCATAAATCTTCCTTTTGCAACCCAAGAACAAGAAAAAGGAAATTGGAAGGCGGAGCATCCACAATTCGGAGCCGGCCTTGGGGTCCAGAGATGGAAAACAGTAAAGTGATCGAGAAATCTGAAGGAGAAGAAAATATAATGTAAAAAGTGGTTAACCTCCGTCCGCAATCTCTTCCGATGGCCGGAGAGGAGGAGGCTCCGAGCTCCGAGCACCTCGCGCTGCCGCCGGCGAGGGGCGCGGCTGCTGCGATCGAGAGGATGAGGGCACAAGCCACGAGGAGAGAAGGGATCGATCGCTGAATAGAAACAGACGACGAGGAAGGAGGGGTGGCTGCTGCAATAAATGGAATGTGACGGGTCGGATACGCGTTGCCGACTATCTAACCCTGCGACCCGATATTCAATTTGGGACCCGAAATGTTGGAAAATTAAAGTATATTAATTAATGCGCGGAGCAAATCCCGTCGTATAATCTGTAATTTTAACGGCTGAGATCTTTTGCTGAAAGATACGTCTGTATTTTCTAATGCGGTCGTATTTGAAAAATGATCATATACCGTTTAAAAACAACCGTATATATGATCATTTTTCTCGAAATGTTGAGGTCCAACCTATGGTCTCCATGTATTCTCAATTGACAGAATTTTTTCGATAAAAAAGAATAAAAAATTAAATAAGATGAGATTAGTGAACCAGACCTCTATTTTTGTAAGGGTCTGGCGCGGTGCCTGTTGGGCTGTCACAATTGGGCGCTGCCAGTTGTAATGTTGGGCGGTTAATACCCATCATTTATTGTTGGCATTTGACGCCCAGTATAAATGTTGTCTTTCGGCATCTATTTTAGATGGCAGCAACTGCTTCCATTTTGGAGGTCTGCCTATGCCTGTGGGGGAGGGGACTTGCCCAAGCCTATGCCCCAGGAAGCCGGGGTAGCCTTTAAATGGAGTTGAATATGCACGATCTGAGGTCGCGAAATGAGCTCGAACGAGCTTACCTTATTGGCCAGTGGTTGAACAACTCCGAGAGCTTTCCGAAATGGTACTTTGCGCAAAAGTCGGATGGTCTGATCAAAAGTTAAGTTATGGCCGTTTGAAGGGCCTTGCATTTGAAAACTAAGACGCGTCTTTCTTTTGATTTCCTGCTCATCGCCTGCGAAGGATTTTAAGGTTGCATGCCCCCCCCCCCCTCACTTTTTGCTTTCTGAGGGAGGCTCGGGCACAATCAGGGCCCAATTTTCCCATGGCCTGACATGAATAAAGTCTGGTCTCAAGCCCGACAAACTTTTTGTGCATGTCCAAAAATAACCTATTTCAAATAAATATTTTTAAAACCAATGATTTTTTTTAAATAAAATTTAAGACAAATTTTTATTCACTTTAGATTAAAAAGATAATTTAGGCACTGTGGCACGGTGGTGGCAATCATAAACGCATGGGTAAACCATCATTCGTTAAGGATCACCTAACAAACATCATTTGTTTGAACATAAAACTGGATGAAGTTCCTTAGACGGGTGTTAACGAGTGACAATTTAATCCTCATGTTCATGACCGTCACCATGTCAATGAGAGCCTTATATTCAATGCACCTAAAGTAAGCAAATCCATCAATGATAAGTTACCAAAAATTAATGTCAAAGCTCCAAAAATTACCTTAAAACATAAAACCTAAAAACCTCATGCTATACACGCACACCGTTTCGCCCGCCACCCTCTTCCATTTCGCGAATAGGAGCCGCCGCAAGACTCCCACCTCCCTCTCTCTTTCTGACTCCCTAATCCCACCGTAGGCCAACATTTTCGCCAGAAAATTCGTCTGCACGACTATTAAGAGCTTCTCTTCTCTCTCATGTATCTTTTTTTAGGATTCAAAGCTCTCCATTTTGTTAGGTTTTTTAACCTTGGACACATTTTTGCTCTAGATTTGTGTGATTTTCTCCAAACTATCTGAAAATTTACTTTTATTTCACTTTGTTGCTCTTATCAATGTATAACTTCTCATTTTTCTTGTTTTATCTCCATTTTATGGATACAAGATCATTATTTCGGTTTTAGGGCTTGTAGTTTTGTGATGAATGTTGTTTTATTATGTTGTTCATTAGTTTTTTTGTATTCATAGATTAAAATGAATGTGGAGCATACATTGTCGGTAGTTGAACACCAATGTAAAACGAGTTCAGTAAATGTCGGGGTTCACTTTGTGACAGATAATATTTTTCCTAGCAAAGAGGACATACTTAAGTGGGCTCGTAATGTTGCTAAAGAAGTTGAGTTTGTTGTTGTTATACATAGAGCAGATAAGCTTGATGAAAGACCTAAACCACGTGTTTTTCTATGGTTGTGATAGGGGCGGTTCTTCTCGTGATAATCAACATTAAAAGAGTTGTGTGAAGAAAAATATAAGAAAACAAGCTCCAAAAGGTGAAGATATTTCTTTTCCTTAGACAAAAAAATACATTGTCGGTAGTTGAGCACCAATGTAAAACGAGTTCAGTAAATGTCGGAGTTCACTTTGTGACAGATCATATTTTTCCTAGCAAGGAGGACATACTTAAGTAGACTCGTAATGTTTTTCCAAACTATCTGGAAATTTACTTTTATTTCACTTTGTTGCTCTTATCAAGGCATAACTTCTCATTTTTCTTGTTTTTATCTCCATTTTATGGATACAAGATCATTATTTCGGTTTTAGGATTTGTAGTTTTGTGATGAATGTTGTTGTATTATTTTGTTTATTAATTTTTTTTGTATTTATATATTAAAATGAATGTGGAGCATACATTGTCGGTAGTTGAACACCAATGTAAAACGAGTTCACTAAATGTCTAGGTTCACTTTGTGACAGATAATATTTTTCCTAGCAAAGAGGACATACTTAAGTGGGCTCGTAATGTTTTTCCAAACTATCTGAAAATTTACTTTTATTTCACTTTGTTGCTCTTATCAAGGTATAACTTCTCATTTTTCTTGTTTTATCTCCATTTTATGGATACAAGATCATTATTTCAGTTTTAGGGCTTGTAGTTTTGTGATGAATGTTGTTTTATTATGTTGTTCATTAGTTTTTTTGTATTCATAGATTAAAATGAATGTGGAGCATACATTGTCGGTAGTTGAACACCAATGTAAAACGAGTTCAGTAAATGTCGGGGTTCACTTTGTGACAGATAATATTTTTCCTAGCAAAGAGGACATACTTAAGTGGGCTCGTAATGTTGCTAAAGAAGTTGAGTTTGTTGTTGTTATACATAGAGCAGATAAGCTTGATGAAAGACCTAAACCAAGTGTTTTTCTATGGTTGTGATAGGGGCGGTTCTTCTCGTGATAATCAACATTAAAAGAGTTATGTGAAGAAAAATATAAGAAAACAAGCTCCAAAAGGTGAAGATATTTCTTTTCCTTTGACAAAAAAATACATTGTCGGTAGTTGAGCACCAATGTAAAACGAGTTCAGTAAATGTCGGGGTTCACTTTGTGACAGATCATATTTTTCCTAGCAAGGAGGACATACTTAAGTAGGCTCGTAACGTTTTTCCAAACTATCTGGAAATTTACTTTTATTTCACTTTGTTGCTCTTATCAAGGTATAACTTCTCATTTTTCTTGTTTTTATCTCCATTTTATGGATACAAGATCATTATTTCGGTTTTAGGATTTGTAGTTTTGTGATGAATGTTGTTCTATTATTTTGTTTATTAGTTTTTTTTGTATTTATATATTAAAATGAATGTGGAGCATACATTGTCGGTAGTTGAACACCAATGTAAAACGAGTTCACTAAATGTCGAGGTTCACTTTGTGACAAATAATATTTTCCCTAGCAAAGAGGACATACTTAAGTGGGCTCGTAATGTTTTTCCAAACTATCTGAAAATTTACTTTTATTTCACTTTGTTGCTCTTATCAAGGTATAACTTCTCATTTTTCTTGTTTTATCTCCATTTTATGGATACAAGATCATTACTCGGTTTTAGGGCTTGTAGTTTTGTGATGAATGTTGTTTTATTATGTTGTTCATTAGTTTTTTTGTATTCATAGATTAAAATGAATGTGAGGCATACATTGTCGGTAGTTGAACACCAATGTAAAACGAGTTCAGTAAATGTCGGGGTTCACTTTGTGACAGATAATATTTTTCCTAGCAAAGATGACATACTTAAGTGGGCTCGTAATGTTGCTAAAGAAGTTGAGTTTGTTGTTGTTATACATAGAGCAGATAAGCTTGATGGAAAACCTAAAGCAAGTGTTTTTCTATGGTTGTGATAGGGGCGGTTCTCCTCGTGATAATCAACATTAAAAGGGTTGTGTGAAGAAAAATATAAGAAAAACACGCTCCAAAAGGTACGGATATTTCTTTTCCTTTGACAAAAAATATGTCGGCAGTTGAGCACCAATGTAAAACAAGTTCAGTAAATGTCGGTGCTCACTTTGTACAGATAATATTTTTCCTAGCAAAGAGGACATACTTAAGTGGGCTCGTAATGTTGCTAAAGAAGTTGAGTTTGTTGTTGTTATACATAGAGCAGATAAGCTTGATGGAAGATCTAAACCAAGTGTTTTTCTATGGTTGTGATAGGGGCGGTTCTCCTCGTGATAATTAACATTCAAAGGGTTGTGTGAAGAAAAATATAAGAAAAACAAGCTCCAAAAGGTGCAGATATTTATTTTCCTTAGACAAAAAAAACATGTGAGAATGAATGAAAAATTGAAGTCAAATATGATTTGCATAATCATGAATTTGTACATCTTGATGCTCACAACTATGCTGCAAGGCTAAATGAAAATGAACAGAAGATTGTTGACGAAATGTATGCATCTAGCATAAAACCTCGAAAAATTCTCTCCACATTAAAAAAGAGAAATCCAACAAAATTCTCCCGCAATGAGAACTATTTATAATTAGAATAATAAGTTGTACAAGAAAAAATTGGAACAAGGAACTCCAATTCGGTTCCTCTATAAGTACATTAAACATGCAAAGTACATTAGTTATAATCATGTCAATCAAGTCACTAATAATTTGGACAGCTTATTTTTTGCACATCCTACTTTTATTCAAATCAGCAATATGTTTCTGAATGTTTTTATCATGGATTGCACTTATAAGACAAATCGTTATAGATTATCTTTACTTTCTATTATTGGGTTGATATCTACAAATATGATATTTTTCTCAGCATTTGTTTTCATATCCAATGAAACCGAAGGTAGCTTAAATGAGCTTTGGATTATTTTAAAAATATTTTGGATGCAATTTCTTTGTCAAATGTAATGATAGTTGACAAGATAGTCAGTTAAATGAATATCATAAAAGTGACTTTCCCTCATACAAGAATTATATCGTGTCAGGTGCACATTAACTTAATATATTAGTATATTATAAGAAGTTTTTCAAGCATAGTAAGAAATGTGAAGTTTTTTTACAAGAGTGATAATTGTTGGTGAACTCACCAATCATAAGTGATTACAACATGCTTTTGGATGTTTTGTTAATCAAGTACTTTGAAAAATAACCTAATGTTTTGAATTATGTTATGAAAACTTGGATAGAGCCATACAGAGTATTTGTGTCAGCTTGGATTGAAAATTTGTTGTATTTTGGAAATTCCATTATAATCGTATGGAGAGCGGACATAGCCTCAAGAGGTTTTTAGAAGTATTTGTTTGTAATTTAATCACTATATGAAAAACATTTGATCAAATGCTTAATCTACAACACACTGAGATTAAGCATCCTTTTGGCCAAAGTTCATTACAAGTAAACAACGGTTTTAGAAAACCACTATATATAGATTTACTTGGCTTTGTTTCGGTTGCGACATTAGATATAATAAAAAAAAGAAGAAGAAATGATAAGAAGTGCCTATCTGACAACTACATAATGTTTATACAAAGTAAGGTATATAGTGGGCAGTCGTGTCCAAAAAGCCTGACCGGGCCAGTTCGGCCCAGGCTTTTTGCCAACCGGGCTCGATTCGGGCCCAGCTTGAGTCAGACAGGGTCGGGTTCGGGCTTCCTCTCAAAGAGAGGGGCCTGGTAAGGCCCTTCAGGCCGGCCCGGTCCAGCCCCGGGCCGGCCTGATATCCAGGCAGGATTAAAATCTCGCCTAATTGGCGGGATAATCCCGCCTAATTGGGAGAAATCCTGCCTAATTGGCAGGATTTTTCGCCAGCTCGGGTGCCGGGCCCAGGCTAGGCCAGGCGCCTGGGCTTTGCCTGTCCCAGCCCAGGCACCGGGCCGGGCAGCCGGCTAAAATGGGGGCCCAGTAAGGCCCCCAGGCCCGGCCTTAGCCCCGGCCGGGCCTAGCAGGGTTTTTCCGTGACCGTACCCGGGCGGGCTTTTCGAGCCTGGGCTTTTTGTACACGACTAACAGTGGGTTTGTCTTATTCTCATGAATTAGTGATTTATATGAATCAATCTGCTGCTTTTTCATCACAGATGATGCATAAACACTGGAGACAACTAACTTTGAAATCTACAACTTTTGGTGCAACTCAAGTAAAATAGGAGAATGTCTCATTGAACATTATAAAAGTTATGTAGGACGGTTTACTAAAACAATACAATAATATACCTGATGCTCAAAAATGAGATGAAACGTAAGTTGCATGAGATAATGAAACTCATCACAACTCAAATAAAAGAACTCTTGGTACTCTTAAGATTGAAAGGAAGATCACATGGAAGATAAAAAAAAAACTATGGTGCAATACAAATCTACAAAAACAGAGCTTTCTTTGTTTGAACATGTCTTGAAAAAGGAACAAAACCTCCCACAAAAAACATAGAACTTGATTCCAAGAAGAAGTGTGAATACAGTAGGTTTCTCGAATACATCTGTAAAGAAATGTCTTCATATATATCTACTCATATCACAGATGCAGTAAACATAATTGGTGATGAACATTGTGGCTACCGAGTGGTTAGCAATGCAGTAGATATGAGTGATAATTGTTCCAAGTGCAATATAGATGGAAAGTCATGAAACTTAATACGACAATTTATTTGGAAATGTGAGACGTGTGGAGCTATTGCTATTTTTGGATTGAACTTCAGTGCCAGCTTCATTGGACAAATGGAGACAATGTCGGACATGAGATTGGTGATCGCATCATGTTATAATATGACAGTAGTTCATTGCTCAAAGTTTTAGTCTTTCATATTTCTACTTTCGCACACTGCCCCTCCAACAAGCCAGAAGACGATCTTTATTGGATTTGTCAACAATAACCACTACATTCACTTGTTGATGCGTGATGGTTGCCCGCTACCGACAGTAGGGGTGCAAGTTAAGTTGAGCCGGCTCGAAAAAAAACTCGACTCGAGCTCGAGCATATGGAGCTCAAGCTCGGATATTATTGTTCATGAGCTCGCGAGTGGGATATTTTTTAAAAATATATATATAAACATAAAAAAATCAAGCTCATGACAAAAGGAGCTCGACGAGCTCAATCTCGTGCTCGAGGCCGAAATGATTAGCTCGAGGTTGGAAATTTTGCCAAGCTCGACTCGTTTGCACCCTTAACCGCCAGTGATCTCAATGTAGACGAGGTATCATGATCTAGTTGCAGATGAGTGAGACTTCAATTACATCTCAAGCGATAGAGTTTTCTATGATAACAAACAAGATGAAGAAGTTAATAATTTGGCGGATCCCTGATATGAGGTAAACCCGTATTCTTACTATCAATCATTCATAATAACAACTAATTTTTGCGTATAAGAGTTTGTTGTGCAGATATTTGAAGTATCATATTTACATTTGGATGTTAATCACAAATAAATAGCACACAAGGTAGAAATATAACATTGTATTTTCAATTTTTTTGTGACACGTGATGCACATTAAATTTCTTATGTAAATTTATGCATATAGAGGGCGAGACAATTGAAAAGAATTTGAGCTCAACTTTTTGAATCATCGATGTGATCTATTATCATAGTGGTTGTTTAAGTTGGCTAATCTATTTTGTATAATGGACTGATAAGAATCTTATACTGGTTAACTTATTTTTTGTCGAACTATTACTAATACAAATTTCTTGTGTTTTGTTTGTCTTAAAAGTTCTAATATTACTAGATGATGAATGATCATATAAAAAAACTCAAAAGCATGGTGGGTGCCCACTAAGTGGTTTTGGTAAGCTGATTTGCAAATTTTAAAAATCCGTTTTTGGTGTGCAATTATAGGTTTGGTGTGCAAATATCTGAATTGGGTTGCATTTATATTTTGATTGCATATACCCAAAATTGATGTGCCTATAACACCACTCTTAAATTATTTAGGAAAGGTTTCCTTGTGTTTCTCATATTTTTTTAAATAAAAGTACTTAATTTTTAAAATATGGATGATATGATTTTTTTTAAGTCAAAATATTTTCAAAAATATAAATTTTCCTTTGAGGTGTTCATAAAATTGTTCTCGTACGGTCCATTCGGTTGCACAGAATTGAGCCCTTGGAATTGGAATTGAAGCTCTAATTCCAATTTTGTAGTTCGTTTGCATGCTTGACATTGAAATTTGAATTTTAATGAATTCCGTGGAATTAAGTTTTAACTAAATACAATTCTATCCAATCTACATAAGAATTTGATAATTTCGATCGAGAGATAATTTTAAGCTAAGAGCGTGATTTTCACTCGTGAGCGCACGTTGTCGCATGGGCGCCCGTTTTTCGCACGTGAGGCGTTTTGTTTTGCGGAGATGCGCATTTTTCGTCTGGGTGACGTATTTCGCATTGACGAGGGTTTTTTTTCACTCGAGCTCGATTTTTTCTCCCGAGAGCGAATTTTTCACATGACCGCGAATTTTCCGCCCGGACGAGATTTTTCCACCCCGACGTGATTTTTTCGCCCCGACGCGATTTTTTCGTCCGAGCACGAGTTTTTTCTCCCCGGCGCGAATTTTTCTCCCGGGTGCGTTTTTTTGCCCGGACGCGAATTTTTTCGCACAGACGCGATTTTTTTGCCCGGGCGAGATTTTTTGTCGGGCCGCATATTTTTTCGCCCGTGCGTGATTTTTACCCGGGAGCGATTTTTTCGCGCAACCACGCTATTTTCGCCCGACCGCGAATTTTTCGCCGGAGCGCGAATTTTTTGCCAATGCGTGGTTTTTTCGTCGGGGCGACATATTCACATTGTCGCGCGTTTAATCGCCCGAACGCGATTTTTTTGCATGGACGCAATTTTTTTCACCCGACCGGGCTATTTTCGCCAGGGTGTAATTTTTTCGCCGTAGTGCATTTTTTTTCGCCCGGGAGCGATTTTTTCGCCCGAGCGTGAATTTTTCGCCCGGGCAAAATTTTTTCGCACAGGCGGGAATTTTTCGCCCGACCGCGCATTTTTCACCTCAGCGCTATTTTCTCGCCCGAACGCAAATTTTTTGCCCAACCGCGCTTTTTTTGCCTGGACGCGATTTTTTCGCTCGGACGACAAATACTAGCCCAGGAGACAAAATTGCTCCTGGGCAAAAAAAATGCAGTCGGGCAAAAAAAATCGCCGCCATGTGAAAAAATCGCCCCAGTGAGAAAATATCACGGCCGGACGAAAAAACATCCTCGCTCGGGCGAAAAAACTTGCGCCCCGACAAAAATATTGCTCCCGTGTGAAAAAATCGCGACTATAACGCACATTTGTTTATATTAATTTCTTCATAATATTTTTCAATTCTTATATTGAATTTTATTTAACAAACGAACAAAATAGTTGATCAATTACACAATATTCAACAATATTTTTTATTAGGCGAACATTAGAATTGGAATTAGTCACCAATTTTTAATTCCACAATATTCAGTAATATTCAATTTTAATGTCGAATTTCAATTCTGTGCAAACGAAAGAACCCTTAAATAATGTGAAGTATCCATCATAATATTAGATGTCAAAAGTACTTCCTGGCCATGACAAAACTCCTGGCTCACATAATATATTTATTGTGCTCAAAATCCGGTGACATTAGTAACCACTTGATCGGTGAAAATAAATCCCCCAAAAAGAGCCTAAGACGTCGTTTGGTTCGGTATTTTGCTCAGGCGGCGAGAGGAGAAGGCGGGCTGTTGGAACCGGAGGGGGAGAGGTCGCAGTTGAAATCCCTCCATTTTCCTCCTTTTTTCATGGCGTGGCAGGTGCAAATGGAGCAAACGCCGCCGCCGGCCATTTGGTTACCCGCCGTGCGGCGGCATTTGCCCCAAATAGAGTGCTCCAAACACTGTGCCAAACGAAACCCAAGTGTCTCTAGTTTGTGTCCAATGATACAAGTGTCGTGTAATTCATTGAGTTTTAGTAGAAATAGGGGAGAAATTTTATTTTTATTATATTCAAGCCCGTTACTTTTCTCTCCTATATATACACTCAAGAGGGGGAATCAAATACATGACTGGAGATTTATGACTAAATACCAGAAGGAGAGTGATAAATGCATATCAATATTTACTAAATACACACCAATCATAAAATACCAACAATTTTAATATGGTATTAGTTGTAGAGGGTAGTGAAGCACACCCATCTGAATATGTTGCCATGCATAATAATCTGCTTGCTCTTATCTTTTCGTCAAAATCTTTTTAGGGTATTTCATCATGGATGTAGCCCTATACTATATTTGTGTGTGTGTGTGTGTGTGTGTGTGTGACCGTCTAGTTTGGAACGGACAACTCGTTGCCCCTAGCATGAGTATTTATAGGCAAACCCTAAATGCCTGACTACGGGTTGTTGGACTCTTATCGGATCCTAACCGCAACCCATTAAGCAACCGTCACACATATTTCAATATACCTCAACAATCTCCTCCTATATTGTAAATATGTGTTAGCACATTACATGTTACTTAAACAAGAGTTAATAACGACCAAAAATTGAGTTTTCAGAAAGCATAAATATGAGTTTTAGAATACAAAATATCTAAACTCAAACACATAGTCTCAAACATAGCAATAGGAAATCTGAAAGAAAAAACTCGAACTGAAAATTGATCTACGCAAATAGCAGATCATCTTCATCCGGGTCGAAATCAACTTTCTTTCCTTCAATCTCTATTTGATCTGCAAACAAACAACATAAGAATGGTATGAGACAAATCTCTATGAATTCTAAGATTTGATAATCAAAATTAAAGTTATTAGTTCTAGCAGTAAAAGAACATAATACTCTAAGCAGGAAGAAAGAATCACATATCAGCAACTCTATCTAATTTACACAAAATTTAAAAATTGCATTCATAAAATCAAACCATGTTCTATCGATTATTAAGATTATTATTCATCATTTCACAATTGTGTTATATCATCAAGTTTGGAATGATACCCAATTCAGCCTTTGAATAGAATAATTGTATAAGTCATCAAGTTTGGAATGACTGACAACTAATCATTTCTGGCTTTCATCAGATAGTATCTGAAATACTTCAGTGTACTCAACTCTAGATGCTTGAATGTAAGCAGACTACGGTTCTAAAATTTAAAACATAAGCAAGGTATTAAGTCCTTCTAAATAAACTTTAATCGCATCTACCCCGATGTTTTAGTTGTTAGAACCTTACATTAGCCCTTGATAAAGACATTTGCTACATTATCTTTTGATCTCACGTCCAAAAGGGAGATTATCCCCTAAATGGTAAGATAGGTCAATCAGCCCTGTTTCATCCTTAGTTGCCTTCGCTTTCCATTGAACAACATATTTGTAGTAATGGTTTTTGTGGTTTGATTGTCACAATATAACAAAATAGGGTGTATTTTCAGACTCGTCATTGGAATGTCCATTATTAGATCTCTTATCCACTCTACTTCTTCTCCAGCTGAAGCGAGAGCATAGAGTTTTGATTTCATAGAGGATAGTGCAATGCACTTCTGCATCTTAGACTTCCAAGCTACTACTGCTCCACCTATGGTAAACACAAAACCACTAGTGGATCTACTATCAGCAATTTCTGAGCACTAGGAGGCATCAAAATACCCCTTAAGCACAGGAGGATGTTCACTGTAACATAAAGCATACTTCTCAGTATACTTTAAGTATCGCATTAGCCTTTCTAAGACATCTCAGTGGTCCTTCCCATGGTTACTCATAAATCTACTTAACATGCCGATCGTAAAGGCTATGTCAGGTCTCGTGCAGGTTGTAGCATACATGAGACTTCCTATGAGTTTGGAGTAATCCAACTATCTAATAGGTGAACCTTCATTCAGTTTCAATCTATTATTATAGTCGTATGTAGTCTCAGCCTTTTTGCAACTAACGTATCCCCATTTCTCAAGTAGATTTCTAACGTAGTGACTCTGACTTAGGATAATACCTTTTTCAGTGAAGTTCACTTCCATACCTAGGATGGTTTTCATCACTCCCAAGTCTGTCATGGTAAATTTAGTCGTCAAGGCAACTTTCACGTCTTCCATCTCAGACTGATCAGTGCCCAGAATTAGCATGGTGACAACATTTAAGCATATAATTACGACTTTATCTGAACTTGTTCTCACATACATATATTTTTTTGATAGACTAGACTTGAAGCCCAAGTCTTTAATACAAGTGTCAAATTTCTCGTGCCACAATTTTGGTGTTTGCTTCAATCCGTAGAGTGACTTAATCAACTTAAAGACCTTATTATCTAGATCTTCTACGACAAACCCTTCAGGTTGGTGTATATAGATCTCCTCAATCAGATCTCCATTAAGAAATGCAGTCTTGACATTCACCTGATGAACAACAAAATGTTCAATAGATGCTAACGCGAGAAGTATCTTAATTGTCGCAATTGTTAAAATTTCTCAAGGTGGTCAGCAAGATAGCTCAAACGCCAAATTAATATCTTCGGAACTACCCAGTTCACACCTTGAACCAGCGGAAACCCAGGGAGCAGGCTCAACACACCAAGAACATGGAAGAACAAGCAGATCTTATATTCATTACACTTCTTTACAATGCGAGGTATACATAGCGAGACATGATTTCGCTAGTATAAACAGCTGTAAACAGAAAGCACCAAAAAACAAGCCGGGCGGACAGCACCGGAGTCCGCCGAGACCGCCGAGGTCGCTGAGGTCGCTGAGTCCGCTGAGATCGCCCGAACTAAAGTTGCAATCCGCCGAATAGCCACGGAGTCCGCCGAAGCTGCGAGGCCGCGCGGACACATCATTATTCGCCTCCTGCTGATGAACTGAGGAACATACCGCCTACCCGCCTGAGACCGGCGGACAGGTTATTGAAGCTGGCAAAGTTGAAACAGAGCTGACAAGCCGCAGATCGACCACCTGCTGAATCCGCAGAGACCGCACAACTTCCAAGTACTTGACCGAAGTCACAGCCAAACTCCTGGCTCCTTGAAGCTACCCGCACGACCGACACACAACACACAATTAACTCTGAATCAATCCGCGCGGACAGAAAACTGAGACTGCAACACTTCGCCGAACCCAACTTACTGTTCACTCAGTTACTGTAGACTTGCCAGGGGGGTCCTATTTATAGGCGAGGTGAGGAGTGTGGTCATCGCCCAAGAGATAGCGACACCGCCCCAGCCCGCGCGATAGCAAAACACCGTCCGCCGAGTCCGCAAGGACTTAGCCGGATACCAAGGAATAAACCGCCAGGAGCAAGACAACATTGGCGAACCCACTTCAGTCCGCCTAAACTATGCGGACAAGGCATCAGCCCGCAAATCCTACCACCATTGCAGGACAGCAACCCCCTTCAAAGGCTGTCCGCACAAACCCGAGGCAGTCCGCAAGACTCAAGCCTCAATCCGCCATAAGTCCACGACCAAAGGCAGATAACAACAGTCCGCCCGGTCAACAGCGGACTTGGCAGATACTGCGAACACCATGGTCTTGGCACAGAGTGTGACCAAGTCCAAAACCATCAAAGGCCAATGCGAGCATGTCGGACATAAACTCCCGTCCGCCAAACACCCTAGCACACAGACTGCCAGCAGTCCGCAAGCTACCCGCACACCTGCCCAACGCAGCAGCCATCTCCCAGACTCCACACACCAGTCCGCCAACGACCTCCACAGGAAGCACCTGCTGTATCACCAGAGCTCTACAAGGCCTCAGCCAAGCTCTAAGCCCAGTCCGCAACAGCCCATACCGCGGACACACTAGTCCGCAGGCATCCCGTGGACATGAGCCAAAACCGCCAAACAGGACAAGCTTGCACCACGGCCACTGAGCAATGCACCAGTCCGCAAGCCACTATCCGCTCATGCCGCTCCTTGGCTAAACCAATCAGCCAACGCCATATCCGCAGATAACATGCCGCATAGTCCGCGGACTTCACCCGTACAATCTGCTCAGAAGAACAACCGGCTTCCACTAGACTTTTCACCAGGCCGCACTCAGCAGTCCGCCCAGTCCGCCTAGTCCGCCAACGCTGTCCGCCCAGGCCGCCCGGCCTGTCCCGTCAATTACTTCCACTTCACAAATTTCAACAGCAATGTGACAAACATGTGAGTATATATCAAAGTAGTTTATACCACTCACTTGAATGTAGCTCTTGCCAACTAGACGTGCTTTGTATTTAGCGATACTCCCATTAGGATTAAGTTTCTTCTTCAAAACTCACTTACTTCTAATGGTTCTAGCCCTTTTGGGCAAGTCGACCAAAATCCAAGTGTGGTTTTGCATGAGAGAGTTCATCTCATCATTTATAGCTTCTTTTCATAACAGAGAATCGCTAGATCGTATTGCCTCCTTATAGGTCGATGGATCAGCTTCCACTTGGTAAGTCATAAAGTCTGTACCGATGCTTTTAGGCACTCGTTCTCTAATAGATAATCTTTTAGATGCTAAAACACTAGTATCTATAGGCTCAATATTAGGGTTTCTCATTTCTGGATCAACAATAGGAACAGTAGTAGTAGCTGGCAGACCTGGTAGAGTTAGGTTTTTATCCTTAAGGAACTTATCCTCAAAGAAAACCGCATCTATAGATTCTATTACAGTATTAGTTGAGAGATATAGAAATCTGTCTGCAGCACTATCCTCTGCACATCCTAGATAGACATAAGTGTTCGTCATAGGTCCAATCTTATCCCTTCTAGAGTCTGGTATCCTAACATAAGCGATACAGCCCCAAGTCTTAAGATTATCAAATATATGAGGTCTCTTAAACCAAAACTCATATGATGTTTTAGTTAAGTTTGCATGAGGTACTTTATTAAGAATGTGATTTGACTTGATGACGACTTCACCCTAGTAGGCCGCAAACATGTCAGCAGTCAACAACATGGAATTCAACATTTTTGTTAAAGTCCTATTTTTCCACTCAACGATACCGTTGGATTGTTGTGAATACGGAGCAGTCGTTTCAGGAATTATGCCATTGCTGGCAAGAAAATCTCTGAACTCCGCCGAGACGTATTCGCCTCCTCTATCACTCCTTAGCCTTTTAATTTTCATGTCTAGTTGATTTTCAACCCTATTTTTGAATATACGAAATTTTTCAAAAGCTTCATCTTTGGATTTAAGTAGATAAATGTGGCTGAACGTAGAGTTGTCGACGATAAAAGTTATTAGATACTTCTGACCTCCTCGGGTGACAAAACTTTTGTAGTAACAAATATCAGAATGTATTAACTCTAGCAATTATGTGCTTCTAGAAACCTGACCAAAATGTGTTCTAGTTATCTTAATTTGATCACAAATTTCACATTTATCAAATTTAATGGTTGTGTCTAAGAGAATGTTATGAGTTCTAGCTAGTAAAGGTAGTTTTCTATAGTTCACGTGTCCTAGTATTGCATGTAAAGTCTTAGGATCTATCAAATTTGAACTAATCTTATTGATTACCTCGTTTTCTAGACTCAGGCTATACATTCCATTTACTACATAAGCACAACCAAAGTAATGCGAGTGAACCATAAGGGTTACTCGGCCACCACTAATGTTAAAGGACATACCCGCATCACATAACATACTAATAGAAATTAAATTAGCAGCTAACGTGTGTATAAAGTTAACATTCTTTAAAAGTAAACGTGTACCTGAAGAGAGTCAGAGTAGCATTCCCTACCCTCAGCACATCAACTACATTGTCATTAGCAACAGTGACAGTCTCTTTAACTTCTTTGACATCCTCCAGAAGCGCAGAATTGTTGCAGACATGGCAGGTAGCACCTGAATCGAGCCACCACTCTGAACTGGCTTTTACCTTTCTGACCATGACAATAAAGTCGGTAGGCGCAGTCTGATAAATCATATTGGCTTTGTTATCAGTCATGAGTGTGCTGGATTCGCCCCGTTTGGGTTGCTTGCACTCGGAAGCGCACTGACCCCACTTATTGCAGTTGTAACACTTGCCTTTGAACTTTTTTAATATTTTTGCTGGTGGCAGCAACTGCAGGTGCACTGGTCGGTGGTCTGGTCTTTCAGTCCCTAGCCTTTTAGGCCCTCATCCTCCCGCTGCTAGGTCATCCTGCGCCTCTGATTCTCTGCTCGCCGACTCATCTCCCCATTCTTCATCCTGTCAAGTGCAAAGCTTCCCATGGTTTGCTCTTCCATCCTATCGCTGGTGGTACAAAGCTTTGCACGGCTACCTTCGACGCGGGTAAGCGGGCTTCATCCACGGTTTGCTCATACTTTCTTCCTCTCTATTCCACTTCGAGTGTGAACTTCTATATTACAGTGGAGGCCACTTCGACTGCGAACTTCCTCCTCGACGGCGAGTTTCCACTTCTACGACGAGCTTCTAGTTCAATCTTCCAACTCTCGGTCCAATTTATATAGCTTCAACAGGTAAACCTTCTTCTTGAAGCCGGTTGTAATGCTAATAATCAACAGTTTGCTTCCTCTTTCTCTCTTAATCTCCATTTATTTCTACTTTCTACTTTCTCATACATTGTGATTTGATTTGCTTTCTCATACATTGTGATTTGATTCTACTTTCTCATACATTGTGATTTGATTCTACTTTCTCATACATTGGGATTCTACTTTATCATACATTGTTTCCAGGTTGATCATCGTGCGTGCCGGCTACCTCAACCCGCTCTGGTGCTCTCAATCATCACGCGAACCGTTCAAGGTAAAAGCATTGTCGTTCTTCCAATTCAATTTAGGTTCAAGATAAAAGCATTGTCCTGTGTAAATGTTCAGTTCAGGATAAAAGTAGGTTGCTCTTGATCATGCTACATGAATTGGACTGTTCAATATTTATTTTTATGCCTCTTTTCACTCTTAAATAAGTCCAAGGCAGCAAATGTTTAAATCAAAATCTTAAATAAGTCTGGGAATTTATATTTAATCTAAAATACCAAAACTCTGAATTCGTCCAAGGCAGTCATTGTTGAAGCCAAAATTGACCTCTGTGGAGTTCGGGGTCCCTGAAAGGGGTGACCTCACACCTACTACACTCGAGAGAACGTCACGGACCGGAGACTTAGGAGACTATGAACAGACCCTCGGCTCTAGCACGGAGGTCCCACCTCACACCCGGAAGGCTACCTGAGCTCTTCCCCTCCCTTACCAAAGGGCTAGGCTGGGCGCCTTGGAGAGATCTCTCTACTCTACCAAGAAGAAGCTAAGGGAGGAGCAAGCTAAGAAAAAGGATCCTCTCCAAGGCACCCAAGGGGGTCTATTTATAGTTTTCCAAATCCCATGGGCCACAAATGACCAAAATACCCCCACGGCCAAAAGGCCTCGGGCCAATAGGAAACCGCCACGCCGGGGGTAGAGAAGGAAAAAACGCGTCACCCAAAGCTAAAAGGGGACCCACCCTGCGGGACGGGGCGAGACCCGGCCTGGGGCCGGACTCGCCCGGCTGCCCGCGGGGCTGGGCGAGACCCGGCCTGGGGCCGGTCTCGCCCGGCCTACCCGTCGGGCTGGGCGAGACCCGGCCTGGGACCGGTCTCGCCCGGCTGCCCGCGGGGCTGGGCGAGACCCGGCCTGGAGCCGGTCTCGCCCGGCCTACTCGCCGGGCTGGGCTAGACCCGGCCTGGGGCCGGTCTCGCCCGGCTGCCCGCGGGGACTGGGCGAGACCCGGCCTGGGGCCGGTCTCGCCCGGCCTACCCGCCGGGCTGGGCGAGACCCGGCCTGGGGCCGGTCTCGCCCGGCTGCCCGCGGGGCTGGGCGAGACCCGGCCTGGGGCCGGTCTCGCCCGGCCTACCCGCCGGGCTGGGCGAGACCCGGCCTGGGGCCGGTCTCGCCCGGCTGCCCGCGGGGGCGGGGCGAGACCCGGCCTGGGGCCGGTCTCGCCCGGCCTACCCGTCGGGCTGGGCGAGACCCGGCCTTGGGCCGGTCTCGCCCGGCTGCCCGCGGGGCTGGGCGAGACCCGGCCTGGGGCCGGTCTCGCCCGACCTACCCACCGGGCTGGGCGAGACCCGGCCTTGGGCCGGTCTCGCCCGGCTGCCCGCGGGGCTGGGCGAGACCCGGCCTGGGGCCGGTCTCGCCCGGCCTACCCGCCGGGCTCGGGGCCGGCCTCGCCGGCCTGAGGTAAAAAAAGGGGGAGGGGGAGGGCCTGCTGATCCCGCCTCCACACCCAAATGGCCCGGGCGGGTGCCTACCAACCTGCCGCTTTCACACTCCAACTAAGGGGCCGCTGGGGGAGGCTGATTTCTCCTCCCCCTACTAGTACGTTTCCAAGTTAGAGCCAAAATTGGCCACCGAGAGTTCAAAATACTCAAAAAGCTTAAAAACTAAGCACGCCTTATCTGGGGCCCACTATTCGCGAATACGGGGTTGTACACAATCCCCGCTCTTTTCGAGGTTGGCACAAGCTCAGAAAGAAACATCCAACCCAACGTATTCGCGGAGTGTAACATCCCCGGAGGGTCAACCTGCCATGCCAGCTATGGGAGCCTCGGTGGCGAGAGCTTCTCTGGGTAACAAACTTGGTTCCCACGAGAGATCAACCAGCCCTGTCAGCTAGATGAGAGCCTGACAGCGGAATCCATCTCGGAGCTAAGGGACTTTCCACGAGAGATCAACCTGCCCTGCCAGCTAGATGAGAGCCTGGCAGCGGAATCCACCTCGGAGCTAAGGGACTTGGCTTCCACGAGAGATCAACCTGCCCTGCCAGCTAGATGAGAGCCTGACAGCGGAATCCATCTCGGAGCTAAGGGACTTGGCCTCCACGAGAGATCAACCTGCCCTGCCAGCTAGATGAGAGCCTGACAGCGGAATCCATCTCGGAGCTAAGGGACTTGGCTTCCACGAGAGATCAACCTGCCCTGCCAGCTAGATGAGAGCCTGACAGCGGAATCCATCTCGGAGCTAAGGGACTTGGCTTCCACGAGAGATCAACCTGCCCTGCCAGCTAGATGAGAGCCTGACAGCGGAATCCATCTCGGAGCTAAGGGACTTGGCTTCCACGAGAGATCAACCTGCCCTGCCAGCTAGATGAGAGCCTGACAGCGGAATCCATCTCGGAGCTAAGGGACTTGGCCTCCACGAGAGATCAACCTGCCCTGCCAGCTAGATGAGAGCCTGACAGCGGAATCCATCTTGGAGCTAAGGGACTTGGCTTCCACGAGAGATCAACCTGCCCTGCCAGCTAGATGAGAGCCTGACAGCGGAATCCATCTCGGAGCTAAGGGACTTGGCTTCCACGAGAGATCAACCTGCCCTGCCAGCTAGATGAGAGCCTGACAGCGGAATCCATCTCGGAGCTAAGGGACTTGGCCTCCACGAGAGATCAACCTGCCCTGCCAGCTAGATGAGAGCCTGACAGCGGAATCCATCTCGGAGCTAAGGGACTTGGCTTCCACGAGAGATCAACCTGCCCTGCCAGCTAGATGAGAGCCTGACAGCAGAATCCATCTCGGAGCTAAGGGACTTGGCTTCCATGAGAGATCAACCTGCCATGCCAGCTAGATGAGAGCCTGACAGCGGAATCCATCTCGGAGCTAAGGGACTTGGCCTCCACGAGAGATCAACCTGCCCTGCCAGCTAGATGAGAGCCTGACAGCGGAATCCATCTCGGAGCTAAGGGACTTGGCTTCCACGAGAGATCAACCTGCCCTGCCAGCTAGATGAGAGCCTGACAGCGGAATCCATCTCGGAGCTAAGGGACTTGGCTTCCACGAGAGCTCAACCTGCCCTGCCAGCTAGATGAGAGCCTGACAGCGGAATCCATCTCGGAGCTAAGGGACTTGGCCTCCACGAGAGATCAACCTGCCCTGCCAGCTAGATGAGAGCCTGACAGCGGAATCCATCTCGGAGCTAAGGGACTTGGACTCCACGAGAGATCAACCTGCCCTGCCAGCTAGATGAGAGCCTGACAGCAGAATCCATCTCGGAGCTAAGGGACTTGGCCTCCACGAGAGATCAACCTGCCCTTCCAGCTAGATGAGAGCCTGACAGCGGAATCCATCTCGGAGCTAAGGGACTTGGCTTCCACGAGAGATCAACATGCCCTGCCAGCTAGATGAGAGCCTGACAGCGGAATCCATCTCGGAGCTAAGGGATTTGGCTTCCACGAGAGATCAACCTGCCCTGCCAGCTAGATGAGAGCCTGGCAGCGGAATCCATCTCGGAGCTAAGGGATTTGGCTTCCACGAGAGATCAACCTGCCCTGCCAGCTAGGTGAGAGCCTGACAGCGGAATCCAACTCGGGGTGAGACCTACCCCACCCTCCGAGAGATCAACCTGCCCTGCCAGCTAGGTGAGAGCCTGGCAGCGGAATCCATCCCGAGGTGAGACCTACCCCACCCTCCGAGAGATCAACCTGCCCTGCCATCTAGGTGAGAGCCTGGCAGCGGAATCTATCTCGAGGTGAGACCTTCCCACCCTCCGAGAGATCAACCTGCCCTGCCAGCTAGGTGAGAGCCTGGCAGTGGAATCCATCCCGAGGTGAGACAACTAGGCATCAACGAGAGGTACCACCGGCCCTGCCCAGCTAGTGAGAGCCTGGGCAGCGGGACCGTCTCGGAGCAAAAGAACTAAGCATCTCAATCAAGCCTTACCAAATCTTACATCCTCAAATGGGGAAAAAGATGGGTTACATGACCCCCCCGACTCAGCTGGTCGGGGGCTGGACTCAATACAACATAAGAAAAATACAGGACTCTACCGGGACGAGGCTTCTTCAGGGGGTCTGGGCCTGGTGGTCGCCATCCGCTTCCTGCTCGCCGGACACTTCCATCCTGCTTAGGCTCTCCATGATCTTCTCCATCTCCTCTGCCTTGGCCAACCAAGAGATGGTGTTGACGGCTGTGACATAACACTGTCTTGCCATCCTGGAGTCTCCCTTGACTCTGACCTGAATCCCTCCGGAGCTGAACTTAATGCATTGGTGGAAGGAAAATGGCACGCAACGGAAGGCGCTGATGAGGGGCCTTCCGAAGATGGCGTTATAGCTGCTTGGAGCGTCCACAATGACGAACCGGCAGTTCCTTGAGACTCCCCCCAATTTAACTTGGAGTCCCACTCCACCCTCAACCTCCTTCCTCTCCCCTGAAAATCCGAACAGGGGTCCGTCCGAGGTCAACACCCTCCTTGGCTCTACCTTCATCTCATCAAACGCCTTCCTGAAAACGACGTTGACAGAGCTCCCGTTGTCCACCAAGATTCGGGAGACGCTGTAGCCCTCGATGGCCGTCTGGATGACCAGCGCATCGCAAAACGGATCCTCATGATCCGGCAGGTCCTTCACCGAGAAGGTGACCTTCTCCTCCTGGGGCGGTGTCTGGGAGGTTGAGGCGACGCTCCTTCGGTACATGATATGGAGGCTTGCCTTCCGAGTGGCCTCAATCCCCACTCCACCATGGATCACCGCTATACCGCCTCGGGGTCCGACATCGACCCGGTCTTCACAAACATCATCCCCTCCTTCTCTGGGCAGAACCTCTTCAACCCGCACCGGTGGTTGTGGCTGGGCAGGGTCTCTCGCCCCCCTCACTTCCAGGAACTCGGGGCAGGTAGATGTGGCGTGCCCCTCCACATGGTGGAAGTCACAGTACGGCAACTCTATCCTGACCCTTCTCCTTCCCTGGCGGTTCCTCCTCTCCCTTCGACCAATCTCCATCGCTTGCTGTGGTGGGGGGAGGAGCTGCCTAGGGGCTTGCCTCTGGAAGTTGAACCTTCCTTGGCCCCCATGGAAGTTTCCCCCATCATGGGCGTAACCTCTTCCCGGGCCCTGAGCGGGTCCTCCCTGCTGCCTCCAACCTGGTTCCGGACCCTTCTGAGCTCTCCACTCCTCTCTCCTTCTCCCCTCCTGAGGCCTCGAGCCACCTTGCTCCTTTGCCTCCGTCTCTGTCAGCTTTGCCAACTTCTTGACAAATGTCGGGTTGGCTGCCTCCATGGCAATCTCCTCTGTCGCCCTTTCCATCAGCTCCTCGAAGGAAAGGGGGGCCTTCCGGGTCAAGCTCATCTTGAAGAAGCCCTCCTTCAGCCCAACGGTGAAGGCCATCTGGAGAGTATACCCTGGCATCTCCTGGACCTCCAGGATCTCCTCTTGGAACCTGTCTACGTAACGGGCCAGCGACTCCTCGGCCCCCTGCCTTATCAGGAAGATGGACTCAGGACTTCTCTTCCGCTTCTTGGATGTGGAGAGGCGAAGCTGAAAGCTCCGGCTCAAGTCCTCGAACCCATAGATTGACCTCGGAGGGAGTTGATGGAACCAGTCCCTTGCCGTCTCCTTCAGTGTGATCGCAAAGAGGCGACACTTGAAGGCATCCGTCATCGGCCTGATGGAGACGGTATCCTCGAACCACTGCAAATGCTGGACGGGGTCATCCTTCCCCGTATAGTAAGCCATGTCTGGCTCTCTGAACCCCTCGGGAACGGGAGCTGAGATGATCAGCTCGCTGAAGGGTGACCCCCTAAGGGGTGGTCTCGCCACCTCCACTCGCGTAACCTGCTCGCCTGGGAGGTTGGCACTCGCCGGGCTAGAGAACAACTCCCGGCCAGTGAGGTCTCGCTCGACCCCATCTCTCATCCTCTCCTTCCCGGGCCTTCTTCCTGGTGCGCTTCCTTCTCCCCCCACTGGGGTCATCTCGTCTAGACCCCTGGGAGTCGACTCATCGAGGGGGGGAGCTAGCTCCTGGGGGGTCGGGGTGGAGCTGCCACCCTGAGGAGCAATGCTTCGCAGCATCTCCATGATGCCTTGGATGGAGGCCATGAACTCTTGCCTCCCCACAAAGGGTCCTGGGGTGGGGAGCTCGCCGAGATCATCACTACCTCCTTGACCTCCCGTCATGACACTCTCCTGAGATCTTCTGTGTTGGTCACTCTCCACGCTCACCGCACCAAAGTGTTGAAGCCAAAATTGACCTCTGTGGAGTTCGGGGTCCCTGAAAGGGGTGACCTCACACCTACTACACTCGAGAGAACGTCACGGACCAGAGACTTAGGAGACTATGAACAGACCCTCGGCTCTAGCACGAAGGTCCCACCTCACACCCGGAAGGCTACCTGAGCTCTTCCCCTCCCTTACCAAAGGGCTAGGCTGGGCGCCTTGGAGAGCTCTCTCTACTCTACCAAGAAGAAGCTAAGGGAGGAGGAAGCTAAGAAAAAGGATCCTCTCCAAGGCACCCAAGGGGGTCTATTTATAGTTTTCCAAATCCCATGGGCCACAAATGACCAAAATACCCCCACGGCCAAAAGGCCTCGGGCCAATAGGAAACCGCCACGTCGGGGGGTAGAGAAGGAAAAACGCGTCACCCAAAGCTAAAAGGGGACCCACCCTGCGGGACGGGGCGAGACCCGGCCTGGGGCCGGACTCGCCCGGCTGCCCGCGGGGCGGGGAGAGACCCGGCCTGGGGCCGGTCTCGCCCGGCCTACCCGCCGGGCTGGGCGAGACCCGGCCTGGGGCCGGTCTCGCCCGGCTGCCCGCGGGGCTGGGCGAGACCCGGCCTGGAGCCGGTCTCGCCCGGCCTACTCGCCGGGCTGGGCGAGACCCGGCCTGGGGCCGGTCTCGCCCGGCTGCCCGCGGGGGTTGGGCGAGACCCAGCCTGGGGTCGGTCTTGCCCGACCTACCCACCGGGCAGGGCGAGACCCGGCCTGGGGCCGGTCTCGCCCGGCTGCCCGCGGGGCCGGGCGAGACCCGGCCTGGGGCCGGTCTCGCCCGGCCTACCCGCCGGGCTGGGCGAGACCCGGCCTGGGGCCGGTCTCGCCCGGCTGCCCGCGGGGGCTGGACGAGACCCGGCCTGGGGCCGGTCTCGCCCGGCCTACCCGTCGGGCTGGGCGAGACCCGGCCTTGGGCCGGTCTCGCCCGGCTGCCCGCGGGGCTGGGCGAGACCCGGCCTGGGGCCGGTCTCGCCCGACCTACCCGCCGGGCTGGGCGAGACCCGGCCTTGGGCCGGTCTCGCCCGGCTGCCCGCGGGGCTGGGCGAGACCCGGCCTGGGGCCGGTCTCGCCCGGCCTACCCGCCGGGCTCGGGGCCGGCCTCGCCGGCCTGAGGGAAAAAAGGGGGAGGGGAGGGCCTGCTGATCCCGCCTCCACACCCAAATGGCCCGGGCGGGTGCCTACCAACCTGCCGCTTTCACACTCCAACTAAGGGGCCGCTGGGGGAGGCCGATTTCTCCTCCCCTACTAGTACGTTTCCAAGCTAGAGCCAAAATTGACCACCGAGAGTTCAAAATACTCAAAAAGCTTAAAAACTAAGCACGCCTTATCTGGGACCCACTATTCGCGAATACGGGGTTGTACAGTCATGGGAAGCAAAATTCAACTTAGCAAAAGCCTGAAATCGAAGCCCAAATGCAAACTCCTTCCAAGGCAGCAAATGTTTAAAAACAATACCAAGAGTTCCTCTAAAAAAATGGCAGCAAACTTAGAACTGCACAAAAATCTTACACTTGGCTACTAATGTCTCTTTACAACACGTTCTATCAACTAATTTATAATGATATCTGAAGGTTTATAAGGCCTTCAAATGATTCAGGGATGATTCACACTTAAATACCAAAAGTCTGAAATTGACAAGTTTTTCTTGATGATTCATTCTTTGTTCTCACTCGCAGATATCAATCCCGCTCAATCAAGGTTACACTCCTCCATTCTTATTTTCTTAATCATTTTCTTAATACCACGACATAGTTTGCTTTTTAAAAAAAACCCCGCACTTCTGCATGATGTACACTAACAGTTATTGTCCACTTTGTTCACATGTATGAGTGGTGTAACCGTTCACTCTTAGCATCATGACCACTTATGTTATTGTAAAAGCAGCGTGATGACCCAATGTTTTCATTTGGTTGCCACAATGTTTTCTTTGTTTCCAACGACATTCCCTTATTTTGCATCATTGACAACCTCAAATACATGCAGATGGCAGACCAAGATCAAACTGAGGCAACATCATCGTTGCCAACCCGGGAAGGGCCTCACCAAGGTATGTACCATATAGTGTACGGATCTAATTGGGGCCATTTTAAATAGTCTAAAATAGTGTAAAAAGTAAGCTACTTTTGTTTAACTAGATTGTACTATTGATTTCTCAGGTTTGCCAGTCTCAATAAATAAAAATTGCAGTACCACTGCAACCAGCGACACTGATTTTGATTACTACAATGAACTTTTCCCAGTGAATCCAGCCAGGTGGTCTGATCTTTCACGGACTGAAATAAAAGGTTTTAGGCTAATAATACCGGCAGTGCCAAGAGGCTTGAGTGCCAGCGAAGAGTGGCAATTTGTTTTCGATATGATAAGGAGGTAGCGCTTAACAACGAACATGTATCGTGCTTTTAATTTTTTGACTTTTAGCACATTACCTCATGTTACTTGCTGATTTTTTCCCGCATCCTTCTTAAAAATAGGACCTCCCATGGACACTAGGTTCACCTTAAAATTAGTAGGGTTTGGATTGCTGCGATGGAGGGGGTGCCAATATCTTTCTATGGATTCAACATCGTGGCCCCGATGATCTTTTTGTGCGTGTTTGCATGTTTTTGGAGTTTTTTAATATTCAGTTATGTAATCAACTAAGTGTTTGCATTATAAGTATCACTTTATTAATGATAGATGGGCTATTGATACCACTTTACTCATGATAATTGGGCTTTCGGTACCACAGTTGCAATATAAAACTTATAGGTTTATGTATGGTTGAATGTGGGATGAGCCTGAATATAACCCATGGTCGTACTCTTTTTAGTGAGTTGCTTATTGTTGTTGAATTAAATTATCTATTATGTTTAACTTTGTCTCTGTTTGTCATGGTGGCGGCGGTTATGAACGTGAGGCTATATTGTCATTCATTAACACACACTTAAGGAACTTCATCCACCTTTATGTTCAAACTGATTGTGTTTGTTAGTTGATTATTAACGAATGACGGTCTAACTCACACATTTATGACCGCCACCACCGTGCCAAATGAGGCCAAAAATGTTCCATCTAAAAATGATTTGTTAGGCCACATGACTTCCTGAGGGTATCTTTTGCTGCATTTTCAGGTTGACATTAATCAAGTTGTACATGATAGAACTTTGAATTGTTGAGATTTCTGATTCTGGGAGTATGATGTACAAAAATTGTCTTATTTTCAAGATATTGCATGCGTTGGTTGCACTCAGGCGTTGAGTGCACTCAACGCCCCACTCAGGGGCGTTGAGTGCACACTCAACGCCCGGGGCGTTGAGTGCCCTAAATGCCCCGGGCGTTGAGTGCACTCAACGCCCGGAGTGCACTCAACGCCCGAAGTGCACTCAACGCCCCGGGCGTTGAGTCCAGGCGTTGGGTGCACCCAACGCCTGTTCAGTGCACTCAACGCCCCTGAGTAATGCATGTTTCAGCGTTGAATGCGCACTCAACGCGTGAGCATGCATTGAGTGCGCACTCAACGCCTGTTCAGGCAACACCCCACTCAACGCCTCCGCAGCAGCCCGGGGCTTGCGGCGCCCACTATCGCTGGATTAGGATACTTTCGCGGAGTAACCTTTTGGGGGTAGGCGAAGCCCACCGTCGCGGGCCAGGTACCGTGGCGCGTAGCCATAGGGGCGGAGCCCTGTGTCGGGCACTCGTGTTTATATATATATATATATATATATATATATATATATATATATATAGTAATTATAGAGAGAAAACTGGTTCTCTGAACCTTAGGGAGAGAACTCAGATCTTGGTCGTAGGATCGCATCTGACGGCCAAAATAGCTCGTATATCATCTTCCCGATCAAAGCATTTCATTCTTACGCCAAATTTCTCCTGATAGCTCTCTCGCGCTCCTCCCGCCGCCGTCCTCTCTCCCGCTTCGCAGCCGCCCAAGCCGTCAGATTTCTCCAAATTTCTCTCGCTCCTCCGCCAACGTTCCCTCTCCAGCTTCTTCGCCGCACAAGCCGTCGGATTTATCCCAATTTCTCTTTCTACTCCGCCGCCCTAGCGAGAGTAATTTCCAAAGCAACCTCTCCTCCACATCTCTCTCGTTCATGGTTCTCCTCATTTGAGGTGGTTCCGTGAACTTTTCAAGCAACTAATTCCGTGAAAAATTTGCTACTCAAGTTTCTGCATACAATGAATTTGCTACTCAAGTTTCTGCATGAATGAATTTGCTACTCAAGTTTCATACATACTCGTCTCATTCATACATACTCGTCTCATTCATACAATGAATTTGCTACTCAAGTTTTTGCATGAGATTTTACTTTCATGCCCAGATCATTCATACATACAAATACAAAGAAAAAAGAATTCATACTTCAACTTAAATTTAAACAGTTGACTCAAAGAGATCCTGTAAAAATTTCAACCTGCATTTGTAGAGAATACAAATTTTTACATGTTTATTACTTAAGATTAACTTCAAAATTACTCGCACTTCTCTGGTCATGCTAACTGGCTTTGGATTTGGATGAAGATTTTCTCCTGGATATTGGCATCACCAACAATGCTTGCAAACACTCCCAATTAACTAAAAACCAGAAACTTATTATTCCAACTGTGCTTGGCGAGAAAAATCCAGCATGGCAGAATACTTCACCACTGGTTCCAACATCAGACAAAACAAGAAATACAAAAGCCTAAAAATGAAATTGTTCACCCCGATGGCTAGAGTAGAGGGCAGTTTCTTTTATCGTGGTTAACTCCACGTTGCTTGCATGAATCACAAAGTCTAGCTTTGGCTACTTGCTTCTCTAACGTTGACTTCAAACGCTTCGCACTCCCCTTGGGTCTTGCTACATCAGGTTCCTTGATGCATAGCTTATTAGAAAATACCATTTCTCCCACATTTGTGGTAACTTGTGAAATTCCATCCTTTTCTGTAGTTGTTTCTTCATCCATGACTTTATAGTTCTCTTTCAAAGCTTTCATCTTTTGCATTTCCTCTAAAACATCACGTAAAGTAATCATGGCGAATGAGAATGTCTCATTTCCACCAATTGATTCATCAATAAATTGGTTGGCAACATAACTTAACTCAGATCTTTTTGTCCTTCAAACATAACCATCATCCACATTTTTCATCCTAACAGTGACACTCCTTGTCCAACGGTGCAAAATATACTCTGTTGGTAGCATCATGTGATTGAGATACTTCAGCGTAGCTATTAGATGCTTGCATGGGATGCCAAGGAACTCCAATAGCCCACGCGGGCACTTCACCATCTTTGTTTCCTTACAAAAGACGATCATTTTTTTGCTTTCTTTACCTAATTCTTGGATGAGATGTATTTTCCCATCCCCGTCTTCACCACCAATGAAGACATTATGCATCAAGCTTGACACAACTTCATCTTGGAACTTATAAAATAACTTTTTGGTATAAATTTGACAACTTCGGGTCTGTTTGGCGCAGCTCTGGCGGCTGGAAAATCTCTATTCCAGCCGCCAGAGCTGCTTTATATGTGTTTGAGACAACTCCTTGTGAAGAGATTTTCAAAAATCTGGAGCTGTTTTGCAGCTTTTCAGAAATCTCCCCCCCCCCCAGTTTCTGCTCCTGCAAAATAGCTTTCTCTCTCGCAGGTTTTGGAAATCTAATGGTTTCTTCAGTTGGAACATGCTTAGAGGCCGGACGACCTTCATCTGGCGATTCCGAGCCCCGGACGGCCTTCCTCCGGCGATTCCGAGCCCCCGACGTCCTTCCTCCGGCGATTCCGAGCGCACTTCTGCACAGAATACCCAAACACTCTGCAGCTTTTCAAAACTACTCCCCAGAGATCTATTTTAAAATAGCTCTATCCGGACAGCAGCTTTTCAATCCGCCAGAGCTGTCCCAAACAGAGCCTTCATCTTGGAACTTATAAAATAACTTTTTTGTATAAATTTGAGACATTTGTTTCTCCAAGAACCAGGAAGTTTTCAGCTTCGAGTGATTAGTAATGGTCTGATGCTCATCCTCCAATGCATCCTGTCGCTGCTCTTCCAGTCCATTAGTTAACCTTGCATAAAAATCCAAGTATTTTTTCAGTAGAGTATTTCTTTAAAAACTGTTCGAGCTTTCACACCTTTGGCTACTGTGCATCCCTGCATAAAAATAATACAATGAATTTTTTTGGAAAAATACAATGAAAAGTTCACGGAATTAGTAGCATGAAAAGTTCACGGAACCACCTCAAATAGAAGGGAGGAGAACCATGAACGGGAGAGATGTGGAGGAGAGCTTGCTCTGAAAATTACCCTCGCTAGGGCGGCAGAGTAGCAAGAGAAATTGGGATAAATCCGGCGGCTTGGGCGGCGGAGAAGCTGGAGAGGGAACGACGGCGGAGGAGCGAGAGAAATTTGGAGAAATCTGACGGCTTGGGAGGCGGCGAAGCGGGAGAGAGGGCGGCGGCGGGAGGAGCGAGAGAGAGCTATCGGGAGAAATTTGGCGATAGAATGAAATGTTTTGATCGGGTAGATGATATACGGGCTATTCTGGCCGTCAGATGCGATCCTACGACCAAGATCTGAGTTCTCTCCCTAAAACAAATATCTCTCTCTCTCTCGATGTTTACTGAGATCTCTCAAAGTTTGCGTAATTACAACTTACACCTCTCTAACTTTCGAAATTACAAAAACCACTCTTTAATATTTACATTTCATAACATTCATGCACAAAAATACCCCCTTGAAGTAAATCTTGAGGGGGTGTCTTTTTATTCATGGATGTTATGAAATATAAATATTGAGGGAGTAATTATAATTTTGGAAGTTAGAAGAGTGCAAACTGTAATTACACAGGTCCTGATAAATAACCCTATAAATAAATGATTATCTCATGTAATCCTACAGCACAAATAAAAGCAATAGGAAACCCTAGTGCAATTGTGAACCCCCTTTTCTGCAATTCTGTTCTCCAATCCCAACAAAAACAAATGTTTAAAAATTCAAATAAAAAGAATGTCAAAATTAGAAAAGTTTATTCATAATATACATATTTTTAAATGAGGACCCGTCTTTAAATTATTGATGAGCTCTGCAGTAAAAAATAATGAAAAACTGAAGACAAAATAGCCACAGCTGAAGCTTCAGACTGTGTTTTCCTGTAAATGCCAATGCCTGATTCAATAACTCATAAGATCATTTCTTTTTGGCACTTTGTTGCTCTCATTTGCTCCTGTTTGGTACATTACATTCCAAAATTTTAAATACACCACTTTGCACTCCATTTGTATTTATTTTGGCACTTTGCACCTCAAGCTAAATTCGAAGGATATTTATTTCGGCCCAAATGATGCCAAGATTCCTTAAATTCAAGGAGGTATATCAGAAGAATTTGAGGGCACTAAGAAGGAATCAAGCGTATATGTTTATTGGTAAGGAAGCTGGACTAAAATACCCCTCAATACAATGTCCTACGGTACCAAAGTGCCAAAATAAATGCAAATGAAGGATGCACAATGCCATATTTAAAATTTTGGAATGCAAATTGACAAACAGAAGCAAATGAGGGATGCAAAATACCCAAAAACAAACCTTTTATGATTCATCACTCTAAATTTCCAGCACTGCAGGGGGCCAGCAAACTCTGCCACAGTTCTTCATCATCCTTTCAAAATACAGCAGAATCACCTACAAACCTCCCATCCCAAACCCTAAAGATCCATCCATGCCCAGTTGAATTCCAAACTTTATTCACCCAAATCCAAAGATCAGGAGGCTTTATTCTTTCTACTTTATTGCCTGCTCCGTCTCTACTCCAGATGATCGTGAGGGCGGATGGACATGAACATTGCGGCATAAAGCCTCAGCCGGCGGTCGGGATCTCGATCGCCGCTTCTAATTTCAATGCCCAAACTCCCCATGCTTCTTTTCTTGTGCCTCCGCCAAGCCAGCTGTATGTTGACGGCGGCCCACGTTCGCCAATTCGACGAGTAGTATCTCGCCGTTCGGTTCAGCCTCTCGTTGGCGAATTTGTAGCGAAAATGCTCGGTGATGTATTTGAGGTGGTGGGCTTCGAGGCCAAAGGCCTCGGCGGGCTCGGCGCACTCGAACGTGGCGGAGGAAGACGGGAGGCGGTCGATGAACGGCCGGCGAAGGCACCAGGATAAGAGTTCGTCGCCGAGGAAGTTTCCGGGGCCAAGCATGCATGTTGCAACCATGCCTTTGCTGAGGCGCTGGGTGCTCTGCAAGTGGCCGTGAACGATGAATATCATTCTCTGGACTGGATCTCCTTCCCTAATTACCTGAGGATTGTATCTAAATCAGGAACCGAGAGTGATTGGAAATGAGCATGTTAACATTTGCTCTCGATTTGAGTCAACCATGGATCGATAACATCAATTCGAGCTCATTCGAGACAAGAATCGTTTGATAAATTCTTAGTAAAACATGCAAACATACATACACTATAACCCCTTTCTGCTTTAGGTCTCTATACGAGACCAAGCTTCGTTGCCGATCATGAAAGGAGGGGCCATACGCCCGTACCCCTTTCTTTCGTTTCAAAACGGCACGCGGGGCAAGGTGGACTCCAACAGCAAAGGTAGGAGGTTGCGGGGGCGAGTCCGGCGGCAGCAAGGCAGCGACCTAGCAGGTTAGACCAGTGCGGATCGCTCGGTTGCTGGTCAAGCAAGCTGTTTGTGGCTACATGTGTAATGGGCTTGTCACGGAGTGGACTTCGGGGGACAGCGGATTCTCGTCAAGGCCGGCTCACGACTCAGGCTTCGTTTGGCACTGTGGTGGCGGTCAAAAATGCATGGGTTGAACCGTTATTCGTTAAGGATCACCTAACAAACATCATTTGTTTGAACATAAAAATGGATGAAGTTTCTTAGGTGGGCATTAACGAATGACAATTTAACCCCCATGTTCATGACCGCCACCACCGTGCCAAACGGAGCCTCAGTTCTTCGTGGTGGTGGCAATGGTTGGTCATTCGGTGAGGACGAAAGTTTCTTTGTGAATCTTGTGCGTTCTATTGCGAAATAGGATTCCAGTGTATTTTTCAACGGTTGGAGGTTTTGATTCTAATTGTGGTGACCTTTATGGAATCATTGTATTTTCTACTTTTGTATTGCATGGCTGTGAATATATTTTATATTATGAATTGCATGGATGGTTGTCATTTCTCGTGTTCTGATCTGTTTGGGACAACTCTGACAGATGGAGAAGTTGCTGATGGATTAGAGCTCCTAGAAAGAGCTCTCAGAAAAGCTCTACAGATAGAGTTGCAGACTGTTTGGTAGAAAATATGGGCTCAGAAAGCTAGGACTTGGAATCGATCGGATCTGGTAGAGGAGGGCTCGAAATGGACCGGATCTGGACGTGGAAGGCTAGACTGTGGCTGGTCAAAGGGAGGAGAAACGCTTGGAGGAGCTTGGAGTGGTCGGCCATGGAGGGAGGTGGATCTCGACAAGATCTGGAGTTTACAGGGTTGCTCGCCGGAGAGGGGATCTCGCTAGAGAAGTATGAGATTCGGCCATGGTGGAGGCTAGGGAGAGAGAGAGAGATCTGGAGGAGTGGAGAGAGAGAGGTGGTTTGCTCGGCGCAGCTGCTCACCGAAGAGACGAGGTCTCCGGAGCTCCAAGGTGGTCGGCTATGGTGTTTGGAGAAGTGTTGGCCGTAGGAGATGAGATTTTTGGCCATAGAATAGGTGAAGGAGGAGGCGTTTTGGAGTTTGCACGTTTGAGGAGGAATGCCGACTGGAGAAGAGGCCGGAGAGGAGACGCTCTCGTTTCTGTCGGTTGCAAGAGGGAATCACGAAGGAGAGCTCTGACGGGATGCAAAATCTAAAAAAAAGATCCGCGATTTTTTGGGAGCGAAACGTAGGGGGAAGCGCGAATTTCATATCCGCGCTTTTGAAAAAGTTGTGAAAACAAACAAAGAAAAACAGCTCTGACAGCTAGAAAAGAACCTTTCCAACTGTCATAGCTGCACCAAACAGAGCATTAGTTGTGCCCGAGGAAACATCTGATGTCTTGAGAAGTGGTATCAAAGTCAGATTGCAGTAGGTGATTGATTGAACATTTAGGTTAAGGTTGTCTGCGGTGGGTGATTTATGATAAAGTCTGCTTCCCATCTTCTCAGATCAAATCATTGAATTAATCCAATACCTTGATGTGCCGAAGAAAGCAATGTACAAAAGAATGCAGCTTTTTTCAAGGTACTCAATGGAGAAATTTAATGGCAGCGCCAATTTCTGCCTATGCCGGATTGTGACAAAAATATACTAGTTGAGCAGGGGTTGATGAGAGTGCTGAGGATACAGGATAAATTGCTCACTCCGATGAAGGACATGGAGTGTATCGACTTAAATGAGTGTGTCACTAGCGACATTCATGATATGTTGGATGATATTGGTATTAAAGAATTTGCAGTCAAGCTTTGGGAGAAGCTTAGGAGATTGTATTTGGTAAATTAGTTGACCACGAAGTTGTTGTTGAAATAATGATGTATGAACTGAACCCACAAGAGAGTGATAGTAAGCAGGGACACTTCAACGTGTTCAATGACTTAATGAACCAATTACATATGGTTGGTGTTAAGGTGGGGAAAGAATACAAGACCATTTTGCTTCTTACCTCTCTCATCGTTATTTAAACAAGCGATGACCACTCTCTTGTATGGAAATAATATAGTGAGTATGGAAATAATATCGTTACTAAACATTTGCACGTCCAGTTTCCTAACACATATGTATGTACTCCTTAGTTAATATCAAAATGTCATAAATATATGTACATATTCATCTATACATAGTCTCATATACAAATTGACCTGATCCCGAGCCAGCACTATACGATCGTTACAATCCTATCCAAGCTTGGCTCGTTAACTGGCTCTTTTATCAAGCAAGATTCAAACAAAAGGTTAATGCAACTTTTGTTCCTAAATCATCAAGCCAAATTCGTAGAACTATTCACATACCTTTTCATCCTTGGAAAATACCATATGCTTGACTTTGTCACAGATATTATCAAGGATTATATCATCCAGGTTGTGGAAAAGAGGAACCTGTTCAAGAAAGATAATCATCTCACATTAACTGTATTACTACAGAATGATAGAATCAGGAATCATCAATGCCTTTCTACGATTAGGGTTTTCTGTGAATGGTGACTCAGAAGACTCACAATTTGGAGACCATCGTAGTTTGGAAATGTATTGAACCGGACCAAACAAAACGGAAAAGATAAAATATGGGTTTATGAAAGCTATGCAAACAGAAAATATAAAATGCCATCTAGGAAGACATGTGTTACAGGAAATATAAAATGCCATCTAAATCAAATAACAACAAACATATTAATGACATATATTAATTGATTCAACTGTCAATAATACATTAATGACTCATATTAATTAAACTAGACACAAATACCTGCAACAAAATAACTAGGCGCAAAATCTCATAACAACATGCTAGTATTTGATTAGCGAATCAGTAATATAATCGTAAGTAATGCAAAATAGCACAATTCTATGAAGACTTTGACATGGATGACTTCCATTAGCGAAATATTTGCTAATAGATCAATGAATGACTAAACGTTGTAATGTTTTGTTTATAAATAGTGCCTTTTGATAGCATATAGTTTGTGGACATACAATGATGTCAGAGAGTACATAAATTTTGCTTCTAGCTCACATTTATAGAAGAGAGTAAACATCATCTACAAATTTTAGGTGTGAATCAGTGACGTCAGCAATGTAATGTCATGTTACTAGAAAATGTTAGTTGTTTGGTTCACTGACATCCTCCAATAATATTTTCATAAATGACTTCCAAGTCACATATTGATAGCATATAGTTTATGCATGTTACAACCTTTTGGTAAGTGTGTATTATTTACGTGTGATAACATAATTTTGTAATATGAATTAACATATAACATTGAGAAGATTAAAGCTATGTTTGGATCGCACCTTCTTGACGAGTTCTAGGCATAAATGACGCTTAATATCTCTCCTAAGCCCTTCTGGGAGGTCTTGGATGATATCCATTTCATCTTCGCCTCTCATTGCTGCCCATCTCTGACGTTCATATTGGCGAACTCGTTGCCTAAGCCGTGATGGAAGTTGTCTCCTTCTCATCCACCACTCCATGTCTCGACACCTTAATTGCATCTTTCTCTTTCTCGCCATGACCACATGTAAGAATACCTACAAATCAAGCCCCATTTGTTAGTAGCATGGGGATGAAGGTTTTGTTTTAATGAGCATGCAAATATCAAAGAAGGCTGGGTAGAGCAGACCTGAATGTTTCCTATCAGTAGAGTGAAGAGCATAAGACCACTCAGCACAGTAATTATGCTGAACATCACTTCCAACCATTGGCTCGTTGGCTCCAGATTATTGCCAAATGTGCTGATTCAATGCAAAGGAAATTCCAAAGAAGTAAAAAAAGAACTCTCCATAAACCTTTTGGCCAAACAAAATGGCTTGGAAATACATAGGGACTTGATTTTGCTGCAGTTCTTCATGCTTCTTCTACAAGTATTTATGGTTTCTCTATTCATATGTCTGGACTTCTTGACATGGACGCTATCCCTTACTCAATTGGTGAGTTAATTCTTGGATCCTAGCAAGTAGATTGAGATGCCAACAAGGTGACAAGTAAGATTAGGTGCTTGGGCAGGCATTTTCCCAAGGCTCAAGGATCTTTGCTTACGTTTATAGCAAATTGCTGTATTTATAAGATATTTTATTACTTGTTTTTTCTGTGGCCATTATAGGACATCATTATGTCAGCTAAATAGGATGTTGTAGATCAATAAAGAACAAATGTTACTTCGAAATCCTAAATCCTTAGGTGGAGTGTCACTATAGAGGCTAGGGCTGGAAGTGGAGTGTGTTAGTTGCTAGTTCTCAATGATCAGTGTTTTTAAATCTTCTTTAGGATGTATCAAATCTTTCAATGTAATTGAGGTGCGATGGAAACCAACCACTGTGAAGATAGCCAACGACACCTTGATGACAATTCTGCCATATTGAGACATCTCCTAGATTAAAGCAAACATGAGGTCTTCAAAAAATTTTGAGGTAATAGGTTTAAGATTCTAAAAGATTGTCACGAGCAAACCCAAATTGTGACCACACCAGGTGATAGGTGAGGGCCAGTGCAAGAGTATAGACCATAGAGATCTCAACTTTATTCACTTAGTTTGAATGAAAAAAGAAGAAAGGAATGAAATGAAAGACCAATTTTGCCCCAAGGTGACCATCACCATGGATTAACGGAGCACCCAGAAGCGGCATATGTTTGCTACACGTGATCACGATCGCAGTCTGATGCCAACGGTCACAATCTACAGTATTTCTGTGGTTTAACGCTTAACACGTTTAGCGAAATGTCAACCAGTTCTGTTTGAGGTCTATCCAAATGGAGTCAAAAGATTACCATGGCAAAAGGAGTTATGCCCAACATGGTGATCTGGCACTAATCAGGCGAAGTTAATCATCATTGTGAACGACACTAGTCCCACGAAGTTAATCATCATGGAGGCCAAGGGAGGAATTAGTCGATGTGGCAATCATGAGGAAGTATTTACAAAATAGGAGATGACTTCAATCTGAGAGTAGATATATCAATATTCTTTGGGAAACTCCGTATTGAAGACTTCATGAATTGACTCCCATGGATTGATTGATTTTAGATTACCTTGAGATTCCTGACCTGTGAGAATCGTTAATCGCCTATCAACTAAATTCGAAGTTGCGGCATGGTGAGATAGGCTGCAAGAAGAACAGCAATGGGAAAGAATGCAAAGAAGTTGAAAGCTTGTTTTCTACTGACAACTATGAACAACACGTCTCATCAGCACCAACCATGTGCACATGGTACTAGCAATATTATCGAATACACTGCAAAATTGATGTGATTGGTTGAACGCAGTCATCTAGAGAAAGCAAGGGGGCTACAACTCTCTTGCAATATAAGTGAATTGAATCCAACCAATAGAGACATCTTAGTACAATGCATTTCTAATTAAATTAAGGCGAGAAATCGCATACAAGCCAAGCAATTATTGCAAGAGAAATAGCAGTCGGGAAACAAGGTCCAATCACCACCATAGTTTGTGGAACGACCTAAGACAGGATGGCGAGTTAAGCACCAGGAAATGATGTGTTACGGTCACGCACGCCAACGAGACACCGTGGCGAGTCAACATGCGTATGAAGGCGACGGATACTAACCCACCAGTCGTGGAAGAGGCCGTCGATGCTCGATCTGCTTGATTATTTATATTTCAATGTTCTTTTGGTTTTTACTATTTGCATACTGTATTATTCCCACCCTGCTTCTATAAAGGGTGTTGTATGCTTGTATTAAGGTTTTATCTTTGGATGAATAGATTTTTAGGGCTACTTCCTAAGTCTTCTTCTCAACACTAATCTTTCTCTTCTCCCTCACCACCTACGGACCTTACCGAATTCCTCTCCGGGATCGTATCAATTTGGTCTGACCTGCCTCACCGCTCGCCATTTAGCCGTCAATGCCTTAGTCCCGCACGGTTTTCATTTTTGTTTCCGTTTGTGCCAAGGTTCCGTCGTTCCCCCCGAACGCGCCTCTCCATCAATCATTTGTTGCGCATCATCTCCCTCGATTCGCCTGATCCATCGCGCGCCCTCACCATATCCATCAATCGAACGTCGCCAGTCCACCCGAGCTACAATTCCGCCAGATCCTCTTGCAGCCCGAGCACCGCCTGAGTGCTCTTGTCCAATTCCTCCTGAGTATCGTCCGCCCAAGCGCGCACCTCCCACGCTCTCCTGTTGCACGTGTCTAGCTGAGGGGTCCAGCCCGATCGTCCATGGATCCCAACACTTGTTCCCCAAGTGACCCCACTCTGGATACCGCCTCCGACGCCCTTAGCAGTCACATCAAGGGCCACGATCAACTCCTTACCTCCATGCACGCCTCGCTTCTCGCCTTTCACACCAATCTTGACTCCCTCCAAGCTTCGGCTGCCGTCTCCGGCTCTGAATCCCCCGCGGACGGGGGTTCCCTTCTCAGTGTCGTGCCTCCGAGACAACCGACCGATCTGCCATAATATCCCCAGTCGAGCCGCTACGCTCTCTCCTTCAACATTCCCTCCTTCGCCAGTGTTGACTCGATGGGGCGGATCGTCAAGGCAGAGCAATATTTTGACCTCAAATTCACGTCGGAACAGGACAAAGTCTCCACTGTTCTTGTCGGCCTCAACGACTCTGCGCTCCATTGGGCTCGGTGGCTCCGCCAATCCAATCAGTTTTTCTCATGGCTCGAGCTCAAACAGGAGATGATCCGGCGGTATGACACTCGCTACTTTGGCTTCGCGATCAAGCGGCTTTCCGGAGTCCGCCAGACAGCCAACCTTGACGACTATATTGATGAGTTTATCGCCTTGGTCAACCATGTTTCTGGTCTGCCTCCTGACCATTATTTGGGCTTCTTCATAAAGTTTCTGTTGTCACATATCCGCTCTTGTCTCCGCACTCACCATCCCCAGACAGTCTCTGGTGCCCTGGACATGGTGCGTCTTATCGAGGTCGACCTCTTCCCTCAACCACCTGCTCCTGAGGCCGGCCACCACAAGCCTCAGCCGCCTTGGAGACCACCCGACATGGCTCCTCCGCCATGCCCGCCGCTGGGGAGAAACCCGCGGGGCAGTCCACCGGCCCTTGAGTGCCTCTCGAACAATGATTACAATGAGGTTCACAGCAAGTGACTATATTTGTGGTGTCGTCAACCCTACTCCCCCAACCATGAGTATTCTGCGAAAGAGTTCCACGCCATTATCAGCGACGCCGACCCTGAGGTTACCCTGGCCGACTTTGAGGCTATGGAGCTTGCAGTGGAGGATACCTCCTTTGATCTCACCATGGCTATATTCCACCGCATGGAGTTATCATGCGCCTCGGAGGGCGGGATCTCCGACCCACAGACCATACAGCTCTCTGGCACACTTCGTGATTGCCCGGTCATCATCATGGTAGATAGAGCAAAAGCCACTAGCTCATCTCCGAGTTCCTGGTGCAGCAGCTCCCTCTTCCCTCGGTTCCCTCCCCGGATTTTTCGGTCCGTCTTGGCGATGAGTGACGCCGACCGTCTCAGGGCCATTGTACTGTCGTGACTCTCTCCGTGGAGTCCTATTTCGTGACCATGGACTTCTACGCATTAGGCCCAGCGGTATTGACACCATTTTGGGGGTGGCTTGGCTCCGCACGCTAGGCGATGCACGTGTCAAGTGGCCGACTATGATCATGAAATTACTCCACGGGGCCAGCCATGCCCCACTCGGGACTGTCCAATGTGCCTCCCCCTTCCCTGATGGACCTCCCAAAACTTCCCACTGCGCTCGCCGACATCATCCAGCCTCCGACATAACTGCCACCAACCCGGCCAACCGACCGCGTCAATTTCCTCCAGCCTAGGACCACAGTAGTCTCAACGCGACCGTACCGTTCTGACTATGTGCAGAAGGGTTAGCTCAAACATCTGGTGTAGGAGATGCTGATGGGGAGCCTTATCCATTCTGGTGCGAGCCCATTTTTTAGCCCGATTCTTTTGAACCGGAAGGACGTCAGTTTGCCAAGCTACTTGGTCGCCGCTACCACCTTTAGGGAGACTCTAGTTCGAAGGAGGTCCTTGTTGCTGGGCTTAACCGTCCGGAGTCTGAAGCCATGTGGATGCCCCGGGATGACTTCCGCCGCCAGTCCTTCGAGTACTGCCTTGGGGACAAGACATATTTTCCAAACGATGACATTGTTACGATCACGCGCGCCGATGAGATGCCGTGACGATTCTACATGTGTAGAAAGGCGACGGATAATAGCCCACCGTCTGTGGAAGAGACGAATGATGCTCAATCTACTTGATTATTTATATTTCAATGTTGTTTTGTTTTTTTACTATTTGCAGATTGTATTATGTTATTCGCACCCCGGTGCTACAAAGGATATTGTATACTTATATTAGGGTTTTGTTTTTGGATGAATGGATTTTTAGGGCTGCTCCCTAAGTTTTCTTCTTAACCCTAATCTCATTCTTCTCCAACCACCGCCGGCCCTTCCCTTGTCATATTCCTCTCCGGGATCATATCATGATGAGTCAATGAATAAGATGGAGGATAATACATGAATTGCTTAATATAACATGATACCAAGCACACAACACTAGAATATTTGTTAAGTACTTGAATAACAATTCTGTCAAGATAACAGTGAACCAAACAGCCCCCAAATGATTTCACAATAATAAATAAAAATTAATCATTTTCCAAAATAAGTTTTAAACTAGAAGAACTCAAATGAGTCTTAGATTAATTTCAAGCTACTTATACCTGAGAGTCATTAGGCCCCAGAATATAGGATAAAGGATCTTAACAGCTAGAGAATTGGCCGAAAGGACAGGAGGAGCTGAGTCGTATATACCATATGGAAAGGAACCATCGCCATCCAAACAAGCTTGAAGATTCCAGCTTCCTGTAGACGCTGTCAAATTAAAACGAGGGGAGCTTGAAAAAATTGGTGCAAGGCCTTCAGAGGAGCAGGTAAGTGACATGAGATTGCAACTGTTGTTCTTCTGGCATTGCTGCTTGAGACACGAGGCAAATCGCTGGATTGCAAGAACATACCAGCAGCCTCCAACTACCTGAAAATCTCTTGTTAGTCTAAAGAAAGTAGGGAAATATTTGAAACTGTAAGGACCTTTCTGTAATCTGTATCTCTTATGAGCCTGAATATAAAAAGAATCGGTGAGGTTTCACATTGACTTGTAACTTTCTTTCTCCAAGGCCCGTTTCTATGTACTTCAATTTCATTAGAAATTTAGCTTTATTACAAAATCAAATGATCAGTCTTTCAGCCAACCTGCCTAAAAGCATAAACGTTCAGGTCTATGTAGTTGGAAATAGCTCTTAACCCTTGTGTTGCACTTTCACAATCGCTTGGCTATCAAACTAAAATAAGCATGTAAATATGTACCAGCTGTTAGATACTGTATATGGTAGATATAGCTTAGAGTCACCTCGGGTGTTGATCACCATCTCATGTATATATATGTACACATTATTGTTCGGAATTATTATTGAATCTCTGATTTCTATCATGGTATCAGAGCACAGGAAAACCTTACCCTAGCCGCTCTTCCCGAACGTGCACTGTCTCTTGTTCTGATCAATCGTCGTTGTTATCGATCTCGTCTCCCATCGTTGCTATCGGGATCGTCGTTGATATCCCGTCTCCCGTCTAACGGGATCGTCGCTGCTATCCCGTCTCCTGTCGAACGGGATCGCCGTTGCTATGCCATCTCCCGTCAAACGGGATCGTTGCTTAGAGTGACTGCTATTGGGATTGCTCCTATTCCCCCGCTCGATCCTGTCTCTCATCTTTGTTCTCGCGACTCCCGCCCTCCACAGTTGCTTGGTCGATCAATTCACGCATGTTTCTGATCCCTCACGCCGCACCGCACATCGTGCCCCTTGATGGCTTCCGTTTTGGTGATCCTGCTCTTCTTCTGTTTCCTGTTTCTTCCCCGGTGCGTGCTTCCGATCACGTTTCGGTGATTCTCGTGTTGTTGTCGTTCGAGGAGGAATTCCTATTGTTGTGCGCCTCTCAGAAAGAAATCCGGTCACGTTCTCTTGGTTTTGCTTGTACGCAGCCCCGTGAAAACTTCCGCAAGCTTCTGCAGTCCGCTCTCATTCTGATCCTGTAGTGTCTTCTGATTCCGTCTTCAGCAGAGCATTTGCAGCAGCTCAGCCATCCAGCTGCTTCTGTCGCTGCTTCCGATCCAACGGTGTCGTCCGCCGCTGATCCATAGACTTCCTCGGCTGATCCGACGTTTTTTCCGCCACCGATCTTCAGATCTACCGCTCTGAGCTTCTTCTCCTACTGATCTCGTAGCCTCGACCTTCTACTTTGGCTGATCCCGCAGCCCCGACCTCCTCGATTAATCCTCTCGATGACATCCGGTGCTCGTCCTCCTCTGACATCTACTGCAGTTTAGAACAGTGTTTCTCGTCGCCCGTCTGTCCGCTGCCACTACTGTCACTATCTTAGACATGTCAAATTTAAGTGGCGCAAGCTTCAAATGGCTCGGCAGTCTGGTCAGCAACGTGCTCCTGGTGCTCCTTCCGCTCACGTTCTGGCTCCGCACAGTCTTTCTTTGAGCTTGCTCAGTTGATTGTCCAGTAGTTCTCCTTGAATGCTTCACTGCCTCGCTCCTCTCAGTTGGTTGCCTCCTCCCCTGCAGGTATCTCCCCCTCCGACTGGTTGCTTGACTCTAGAGCCTCCTTTCACATGACATATGATGTCATCCACCTCTTATCCTATCAGTCTGACTCTTCTGCCCTCATTATCATGGTAGCAGATGACACCACTCACCACATCATCAGTCGTGGCCTCCTTCATACTAACCATTTTCATGTTCCTGATGTTCCCTACATACCCAAGTTATCCATAAACCTTATATCTACCAGCCAACTCACATCACATGGTTGTCTTGTTATTTTTGATGAGTTTACATGCAATGTGCATGATCGTCTGACTGGGACACTCCTTGGAGCTGGTCGTCGTTGTAGCGGGGTGTACGTCCTTGATGGTCTCCACCTTCCATCCACTTCATTGTCATCAGCAGCTTCCTCCCTTTGTCTTCCTTCGGTGAGTTTTTCTCAGTAGCATCACCGTCTTGATCATCCAATTGGTTCACGTCTAGCTTCTCTCATAAGTTGTGGTTTCCTTGATCGTGTTTCTATTGATCGGTCTCACTCTTGTTTGGGTTGTAAGCTCGGTAAACAACTACAACTCTCTTATCCGTCTAGTGAGTCCAGGTCTCAGCGTCATTTTGATTTAGTTCATTCTGATGTATAGGGACCCGCACATTTTGTATCCAAGGGCGGACATCGGTATTATGTTCTCTTCATTGATGACTATTCTCGTTATTGTTGGGTCTAATTTATGCATTCTCGATTTGAATTTTTTCAAATCTATGTTAATTTTTTTGCTATGATGCGCACATAGTTTTCTACTTCCATACCCATTTTTCGTTCTGACTCAGGGGGGTATCTCTCTCATGGTTTTTGATATTTACTAGCTACCTATGACACTCTCCCTCACTTGCATGTACCAGTGTACACGTTCAGAATGGCACCGTTGAAAGGAAGCGTCGCCATATTATTGAGACAGTCCGCACCCTTCTCATCTCCTCCCACATTCCTTCTCATTTCCGGGCTGAGGCTATTTCCACCGCAGTCTATCTTATTAACATGTAGCCCTCCACTTTCCTTCAGGGTTAATGTCCTGGTGAGTATCTATACTCTCAACCCCCACGTTACACTCATGTTCGTATTTTTGGCCATCAGTGTTATGTTCTACTCCCTCCACGTGAGCGTACTAAGCTCTCTGCTTCGTATGTTTCTTGTGTCTTTCTTGGATACAGTACTGAGCACAAAAGTTATCGATGTTATGACTTTGTTGCTCGTCGACTTCGCATCTCACGTGATGTTACTTTTGACGAGTCTCACACTTTTTTCGTGTCCTCTGTCCACTCGACCTCACACTCATCCGTTACTCCCTCTGACGTGCAGTTTCTCACTCTTCCCGTCCCTCCGCCTCATGTACCCTCCCCTCTGGTATGTCCACCGCCTCTTCCCTTGTTGCAGTCTACCCCGTCACTTCCACTTCCCTTATTGCAGTCTACTCCATCATCTTCTCACTCATCCACTTTGCCACCTTCCTATCCCTCTGATGCGCTCGTCACCCCCTTCCATATCACTATACTCATCACCCCCCTTCTGTTCCCTCACCTACAATGCCCCCAGACTCAGTGCATGTTGTTGAAGCCGGGAAAATCCCTACTCCAAAAATTCGGATCAATGCAGTCTAAGGTTACTGGTCCAACGGTCGGGCTTGACGGCTTAGCAGACTAAAACACAAAAACAAAAGAAAACACTAGAAGGATCCTAGGTGCTGCGGCAGGGAGGTCCCACCACGTACCTGAATGCTTGAAAGAAGCTCTCCCTCCACAACCAAAGATAGCCGAGCAGGGTACAAGGTGGACACTAGTTGGCGATTATCAGAGGATGACAATCAAGGGGGTGATCACTATCTCACACGGCTAGATGTCCAGAAAAAAGGTTCAATCGAGATCTGTTGCAAGATTCCAAAGTTCAAAACCTTGTACCCTTGGGGTCCTATTTATAAGCAAATCCAAGGGGTGGAGGTCTTATTCATAGCCCAACCTCCACCGACGACCAGGCGACCTCTGGGAAACTCGCCCGGCTTGAAAGAGTATCTGCCCTAGTCGCCCACCTAGCGAGTATGCGAGGAGAACTCGTCTTACTCGCCCAGGCGTTCAATAGTCTTTAATGCAGACTATGACATCTGCCTTGACCTGCTGACTTTGACTTCTTGTTGACCTGCATTTGAGTGGGTCCACCATCGATGAATATGAGTTGTACACAATCCCCGCTCTTTGCGAGTGACATAGGAGCTTGGAAAAAAACATCCAACGCTTATTCGACGAGTTGCTTCTGGCAACCATGTGGACTACTCACGACTTGTGGATGCTTGCTGAACCATATAAACAGGGGGGCTCATCTTTGAGGCACATTTTGAACTCGCACTTGATGTCGAAATCTGTCGCTGATGTCTACAACGCGAGCCTCGCTGCTCAATCAGGATTCTTGGAACCAAAGAAGTTGAAGAGGCCGCGGGATGGCGACGATACCGTCGATCTCCCCCCGCCAAAGAAGAAAAAACCGAAGAAGAAGAAGAAGTCTCTAGCCTCCAAAGAAGACCATCCTCCTCTCGGTGTTGAGGATGTCGCCACCTTGGGCGACAACCTTGAGATCCCTGTCCATACTCAACAGCTCCTCGACGATCTCAAGCTGAGCGACATTTCTAAACCGTCTGTACCTGAACCTTCTCGTACTCCTCCGCCGACCTCTCACCCTTCCTTGGACGTCATCGGGTCCCAGGCCCAGATGCAGCCGGACCTTGCTGCCTCGCAAGGTTAGCATCTCAGTGCTGCTTGCTTCGAGTCACAAACTTTCCTGACTTGCCGATGTACTGATGTCTTTATGATACTTGCAGCTCCACACTAGTCGCGCTCGAAGCCCCGCAGGGACCGCGACCTAGTCACTCTGTCCGGATCAATCTCAGCTCCAAGAGACATACGGAGAAACAAGTCCCCGGAGCGAGTACTGAGGGTCCTTCTACGGAGAAGACCTCGCAACTAGGGCGAGCAAGGCCCCTCCCCCTGCGATGGGCTCGTCGCAGCCTTCAACGAGTACTTCCCTGTCGCCGCCTCCGCCTCCTCCTTTGTCGCCGACTTCTACTGCTCTTCTTGAAGTCCGCCCTGAAAAGACTCGCCCTTCTTCGAGCTCCCTTGCGAGCTCGTCGCGTGATTGGGAAGGAAAGCGCCCTGACTATTTCCCGCCGAGGACCAGAGGGCGAGAATCTGGAGGTCGCAGCCAAGGGCAAGCCGCCGAGCATCCAGGATGCTCGTCATCGGGCCAGCGAGGACCAACTCGCCGCAACCCTTCTCCCGCCGATCTCAGTCGCCTCGGCCTGGTAACTCGCTTGATGTCGAACTGGCTGATTGATGTTTTTGTTGCGGCTTCATTTGATTCGGCGACTTTCTCTATGCTTGGCAGGTCACTATGCAACCGCCTTGCTCGAACCGGTCTTCATTCCTCCTCCCCGGAGCTTGAAATGTTACCGGTCCTGCGGGGGGCTCTTGCCTTTCTTGCTCTCTCTCCACTGCTCCTACTTCCAGCCTTCTCCTCGCTTTCCAAAAATCTAGGCAAGCCAAGGTCCCATGCCCCTATACTCGATGCAACTCGCAGTAAAGGGGAATCTCTTCCGCCTGGCTTCTCACCGGTTGGTTCCACCTGCGACGCCTATTCCCTTGCTGAGCAATGTCCATCGCCTCCTCCCGCGCTCTAACCTGCCTCCTTTCCTGCTGGTTACCGTTCCACCTATCCTGATTCTGGTATTGGGGTCTTCCTGCCGACCTCCACTGGGGTCGGTTCTCGGGATACTGAAATCCTCGCGCCTCTTCTCTTCTCTTTGGAGCCACTACAGGGCTCCTCTCTTCCTGCCTGCGAGACCTCTCCTGCCTCCTAGGCTCTTCCACCCTCCTGGGCTCTTCTCTCCTCCTCGACTCTTCTCTCCTTCTCTCTTCGTGCCTCCCCAGGACAACTCTGGCTTTCACTTCAAAAGTTTATCCTCTCTCCCTGCCTCCCAAGGTCTCTCCATCCAGCCTGGTCAAGAAATCGACGTTCTTCTCTTCCCCTTCAACGAACTTGTTTGCTCTCCTGATCAAGTCTTCGAATGACACTAGGGGCTTTGAGCCGATCTCCATACTGAAGATACCTTGCTTCATGTCGAACATCAGGGCTAGCTTCAAGGTAAAGTCATCCACCTCCTCGATGTCAAGAACCTCCTCATGGAATCGGTCGATGTGGTGGTTAAGCCTCTCCTGCTTCTCCTGTAGGATTTTGAAGAGAGCAGTTGTCTCCTTCTTACTTTTCTTAGACGTTTCAAACCTCGCCATGAGACCCCGACGCATGTCTTTGAAGCAATAGACCATACCTCCCGGTAGCTGGTGGAACCAGTCTCTGGCCTTCCCTTCAAAGGTGATGAAGAAGAATTTGCACTTGAACTGTCATGTTGTGGATGGACACTACGTACTCGAACCACTGGAGATGCCTGATCGGGTGATCTCTTCCAGAATAGTAGTTCAGGACTGGCTCTCTGAACTCTTAAGGAACCGGGGTTACTAACACTTCATCGCAGAAAGGGCTCCTCCCTCCTCGGTGATGATGGACCTCGTACTGACAAGTATCTCCACCATACTCGCCACCCTGCCGAGTATCCCGAAACCTCATCGAGTTCTCAACATCTCGAAACTCGATGCCCTAGTAGCTCGTCGAGCAGTGCCGCGACTGCACTAGTCGCTCTGGCTCCTCTTCCACTCGCTCCTTCCCTTGTCTCCTGGATGGCTCCTATTCCTCAGACGATGTCACGCGACGAGACGAGGTCGTCATGACATCCGCGTGAGGAGGGAACCCTACAAGTATGACCTTCTCGATCCTCCGTGCAAACTCCTCAAAAACCACCATGGTCACAAAGTCGCAACCTCCTGCCGAGTTGTCGACTATCTCTCCATTCTTGTCTGGATCCACCATCTTGCCTACTCGCAAAATTTTTCTCCCCAGCTATGATCCACACTCACCGCACAAAAATATTGAAGTCGGGAAAATCGCTACTCCAAAAATTCAGATCAATGCAGCCTAAGGTTACTGATCCACCAGTCGGGCTCGACGACTTAGCAGACTAGAACACAAAAACGGAAGGAAACACTAGAAGGACCTCAGGTGCTGCGACAGGAAGGTCTCATCACGTACCCAGATGCTTGAAAGAAGCTTCCCCTCCACAACCAAAGATGGTCGAGCAGGGTACAAGGTGAACATTGGTTGGTGATTATCAGAGGATGGCGATGAAGGGGATGATCATTATCTCGCACGGTTAGAAGTACAGAAAAAAGGTCCAGTCGAGATCCTTTGCGAGATTTTGACGTCTAAAACATTGTACCCTTAGGGTCCTATTTATAGGCAAATCCAAGGGGGGGGGGGGTTATTGCCCAACTCCCACCGGCAACCAGACGACCTCTGGGGGAATCGTCCGGCTTGGGCGAGTATCTGTCATAGTCCCCCACCTGGCGAGTATGTGAGAAGAGCTCGTCATACTCGCCCAAGTCTTCAACAGTCTTGAATGCTGACTCTGACCTCTCCCTTGACCTGCTGACTTTGACTTTTTGCTGACCTGGCCCTGAGTGGGTCCACCCTCGACGAATATGGGTTATACACCTGTCTCCTCCAACGAGTGTTCTGTGGATGATCCTTATGTGCGCCACAACCCACCTAGTGAGTGACGTCCTCCCGACCAGCTTAGCCTTGATACACTACCGCTAGACCTGCATGTCATTTCTGTTATTGCCTGTAGTACTCCAGAGCCGACTTCCTACCGTGAGGCTGCCCAGATACCTGAGTGGCAGGACTTCATGTCTGCTGAGTTGGCAGCACTCGAGCACACTCGTACTTGGGAGTTTGTCCCTCTTCCACCCGATGTTGTGCCTATTACTTACAAGTGTGTCTTTAAGATCAAGATTCACTCAGATGGTTCTGTGGAAAGGTACAAGACTCGACTTGTGGCTCATGGTTTTCACCAGGAGCAGAGACGAGACAATGCTGAGACCTTCGCTCTGGTCGCTCGCATGACTACGATTCGCACTCTTACTGCAGTTGCAGCTATTTGCCACTGGTCTCTGTTCCAGCTCGACATGAAGAATGTCTTTGTTTGCGGTGACCTGCAATATGAGGTGTACATGCTTCCTCCTCCTGGTCTCTCTTCTCATCCAGGCCTTGTATGTCGCTTATGACGAGCTCTTTACGGGCTCAAGCAGTCGCCCCGCGCGTGGTTTGCACGTTTTAACTCGGTCATTACAGCCGCCGGTTTTCTCCCTAGTTCACACGATCCAACCCTGTTTGTGCATTCATTTTCTGGTGGTAGGACTCTTCTGTTGCTTTATGTGGATGATATGATTATTACTGGCGATGATCATTCTCATATGGCCTTCGTCAAGCATCACCTTCAGGAGCAGTTTCAGGTGACTGACCTTGAACATTTGAGTTACTTCTTGGGCCTTGAGGTCACCTCTACAGACCGTGATTTTCAGCTCTCTCAGCGGCGTTACACATCAGATCTCTTAACTCGGTCTGCTCTCTCTGACTCTCGTACCGTGGAGACCCCTATGGAGCTTCACCTTCAACTACGTCCGGATGATAGGGTTCCACTTTCTGATCCTACTCGTTATCGTCACCTCATTAAGAGTCTCGTCTACCTCACTATTACTCGACCCGACATTGCACATGTTGTTCATGTGTTGAGTCAGTTTGTTGGTGCGCCTACCTCTGTGCATTATGGTCATATACTGCGGCTCTTACGCAATCTCTGGGCGACGATTTTATGAGGCATCTTCTTCTCCAGTTGTTGTTTTTTGCAGCTCCGTGCTTACTCAGACGCTCACTGGGTCAGTGATCATGTTGATCGTCGATCTGTCATGGGCTTTTGCCTATTCTTGTGATCTTCACTTATTGCATGGAAGTCCAAGAAACAGTCTTGTGTCACTCGTTCCAGCACTGATGCTGAGCTTCGGGCCATGAATACCACCACTGGGGATATTATTTGACTCCGCTAGCTTCTTGAGGATCTTGGTGTCGCTTCTCCAGATCCTACTCCACTCCACTGTAATAACACCGGTGTCATTCAGATTACTCTGAACCCGATGAAGCACTCTCTTGTCATGCATATCGAGGTGGATGTTTTCTTCCTACGAGAGCAGTATGGTCGTGATATTCTTGCTCCTCACTTTATCCCTTCTGGGCAGCAACTTGCAAATTTGATGACTCAGCCACAGACGTGGAACCAACATATATATTTATTGTCCAAACTCTCGATGTATGATCCCCCTTGAATTTGAGAGGGGTGTTAGATACTGTATATGGTGGATATAGCTTAGAGTCACATCGGGTGTTGGGATCACCCTCTCATGTATGTATATGTACACACTATTGTTCAGAATTATTATTGAATCTTTGATTTCTATCACCAACATCATTGGAGAACTAAAACCAAATCCTAGTAGAGAAATAATATATACATTTATAATAGTAATGACATTAACCCTAAATAGAAATCTCAAGAGATGCATCTATCTGTGTGCTCCAAGATGGATGACTTATATGATGATCCCATCCATCTAGGATGAATGTCTAAAGTGGGGATGCATGTGCTCCAGTGTAGATGGTTAATCTTTGGGAGAAGGATCAATGTAAATAAGCATGCCAAGATTCCCCCTAAAGCTAATGAGTGGATGCATCCCATTTGCAACTTGTATAAATAAGCAAGCTCATCTAGTGAGTAAGAAAAACTCTTCTCATTAGTTACACTAAAATAACTTAAATAAAATTTAGATGCATAACTTTAAAACAATAAAAGTACTTTTTGAACATAAATGTTTTTTCTATGTATTGATTTTATACTAAATTTTCTCTAAATTTGGAATCATTAAAGTGTATGAATTCTAGGTTCTGATTTTTTTTTTACAGTTGAGATAATTATATTTTCTTTCTTCTTATTTTTGGCAGGAAAAGTTCTTATGCACATTCAAGAAATTTGAGTCTCTAATGACGAACATATGTGCGCTAATATGTCTCGATCACAGTCTTGCATCTAATAATCTTACATGAGGTGTCGACTTCCCCATTAGAGGTACATATAGTCTACTACGCCCTATGACTATGATAATGGATGCCTATCAATCACGTGAGTAAACGCTCAATCGTGCCCCCCTAATATTCTTCTTATAGTGGACAGCATGGTAAACATAGAGGAGCGTCCACATTAGACCATTATTCTTAAGTTAAGTGTTCCATTAATCCTTTATCTTCATATTAGTAATATGGTCAACATGATTAATCTTAAGGAAACACCAGATAAGATCACTATTTTAATTCAAGTAATTCATCACTTTTATGCCTTATGTTTTGTCTTAGGGCCCGTTCGTTTCGAATGTTTTCGCAACTGGTTTTGGTTTTCAGTTTTCGCTGTCCAAAAACAGGTGTTCGTTTGGCCATGTTTTGCACGGTTTTGGTTTTGAACTGAAAACGCTCGGTTTTCTTTCCTTTTTATTTTGCCTAGCCCCAAAACAGACCTATCGAGCTCTGTTTTGCTGGTTTTGAAAATAGAAAATAGCGAAAATGTCTTCACTTCTTGCAGACACAGCTCCGGTGTCATGCCGACTGCCACGCACAACCCGACGCCCAGTCTGTTGGCCATCTGCTGCTGACCGCGCCGCAGGAGGAGGTCGTCGAACCTCTTTCCCCACGGCGAGGCACCCTGGCCCTCACTGTTCCTACATCATCGGATCTGCTTCTCGCTCCTTTGCCGGATCTGCTTCTCGCGCCTTCCCGCCAGCGGGACGACGAACTCCCAGCAAGCACCCGTCGGGCTCCTCGCCAGAGCGTACGCTAGTTTTGCCTAGGGATTTCCTGCCCAAAACTAAACTGAAAACTATGTTACAAACGAACATAAGTTTTCGTTTTGCCCCAAAACGAAAACGCTTGATGTTTTCGTTTTGAAGCAAAACGAAAACTGTAAATGAAAACATTCGAAACGAACGGGGCCCTAGTGTTTTTGAAATTAAGGTGATGAATCAACTATATTAGACTTTCAGTTTCCATGATTTCTAAATATGAAATACCTAATTTCTTGCAGTCAAAGAATTCCTACCTTTTCACATGTGCTTGAAGGAAAATTTGTGTAAAAAAACTTATTATATCTTTCCTGCATTGTTTCGTATTTTGTGACAAAAAGGCTAAGTTATAATTTTTCATTCTCATATATACATAAAGTATAAAATACTAATGTTGCATTCTTAACATGCTTATATATAAGTGTGTATAATATGTAACATTAATTGAACTGTGTAAATGTCTGACCAAAAAAAACAAATTTCTTACAGCGTTACAGCATTCGTAAACGCGACGCTCCGGCATGATTCTCTACATTGAATCCACTGTAAAGCTTTCCTTGAATTTAATGGAAAATGCTTCCTAAGATGTTAATTGGAAACTTAAAGGAAGATTGATGAGATGATAATTTTCTCCATTTAGATGAAAATGGGTACCCTTCTCCGGACCCTCGCAGAGCCGGAAAGCTTCATGCACCGAGCTTCCCTTTTTAGTAAAAATGGGGAGATTTATTAAGTTTTTTTTTCTAAGTGGAAAACGGGTGGTAACATTTTTTGACCATGTTTATTGACATGTGGGTTAAGGGTTGAAAAGGGTAGCCACGTTTTAATACTTGGGATAGCCACTTTTTAAATACTTGATGGGAACCACTTTATTTATAAAGGATTTGGGATGCAATTAGCATAATCCCTCCATTATGTGGTGTGTTCATAATGGAGTGGGAGTGAGGTTCCATAACCTCCTCCATTATGAGAGTGCTCATATTGAAGAAGGCCCTTAACCGCCAAAACTGTCCACGACCGCTGGGAACGCGAGTGCACGGGCGTGCATCCCCGGGCACACCCCGCACGTCCCCATCACACGGCGGAGGCGGTTAGGGCCCAGACTGCTGCCGATGGGACGGCCGCCCAGCCGCCCTAAACGCGTGCGCGCGGTAGCACGCGGAAGCATGCGCGGTCATGCGAGCGCGGCAGTGCGCGCGGTCACGCGAGCGCGGCAGTGCGCGCGGTCACGCATGACAGCACACACAACCGCGTGCGCCAGCACGCACGGTCACACGTGTGCAATAGCGCACGCAACCGCGCACGCAGTAATGCCCACAGGGCGGCGTGCACGGTCACGCTTGGCCGATGCCTCTGCGCTCACAATGCACTCACAAATCCTTTTGTGCATGCGCCACAATCGTTTTCTTCACCTCTTATATACAGTAGGATTGCAGGATTGTTCACACTCAGCACCATCATTGTCACAGCCGATCCTGTCCGAACTGCCCTAGGCGCAAATTGTAATATCCGCAAAAGTGGCGATCTGTGTATTCCAGATCGAGGAATATGATTCGTTCGTACGGCAAGCATGACGGTTACAATTACCAAACCGCTCATGTCAAAAGCTATAAAAGAAGCTCAGAGCCTTCATTTCAAGACGCCTAACATTTAGCACCCAGAGAGCACATTCGAAGATATTTTAGAATTCTCCCTCGGTGTTTGAAGCTACCCTAGAAGATCACCATCGCCCATTGAAGACGCCCCCCCCCCCCCCCCCCCCCCCCCCCGCTCAAAGATCGAAGGTGACTTAAAGATCTCCTTTGGGGTCGAAGATCTCTTCCCCTTGTTAAATTGCATTGTAACGAGTGGTGGCCCGTTACCCTCGAGAACTTGGCAATTTGTAACACTCAAAAATATAGTGCAATTTAGTTGACACTGATTCAACCCCGTGATTTTTTACCCGTTCTGAGTTTTCCGCGTTAAAAAGTCTCCTTGTCAGTTGTTAGTATTCTCTATGATTGTTACGCGCTCAAGTCGCTCTCGAGGTAAGACTGTTCGATTCCCGCACCAATACCCTAAAATTCCAATAATTACCGGTGGCAACTATCGCAGATTGAACTACTGGTATTCTAAGCATGAGGAAATGATGAATTAGGATCCATACTTACATGAGAGGCGATGAAATAGGCGATGAGGTTGAGACCGAATCCCCACCAAATGGTTCCAAAGATGTAGCCTGTGACCTTCTGCATTCCTCTCATCAGACAAATGCTGTGGTACACCTTGGGAAAGAACTGGAAGACGAACGCCGACAGTAGAACCGTAATCAACAGCTCGATCTCTTCCTCTTTGATCAACTTCGGCAACACCCACAAGAACACAATCTGCACAAAATAATTACGATAAGCTGTCAGCAGTTCGATGGGGAACAGCAGATCCGAGCGACTTTAGCCCCAAACCAACTGCTTTGAGTCAGAATCGTACGATGCATGTGAATGACTGCGGTTCTTCAGACAAAAGATCCGCTGCTGGGCCCCAAGCACCGGATCTCCTGCTTGTGGTGACTCTATCCGCTGTCCGTCGCAACTTATAGTTTTGTCCCATTCATGTAACATATATTTATTTTATTTTATTTTATTTTAATGAAATAAATATAAAACATAATTTAAAATATACGCATATGTATACATAAATCTAATAATAAACTAACCAACAAAAAAAATACATTTTGGGTTTCCTTTTTTAACCTTTGCTTCCAAACTAATTTTCATCCAACATTTTCTCTTATATATAATAACAACAAAATAGATGATACCAAGAGTATACAGTGTACTAGTAGAATAGTAGGTCATCATTAGAGGCCTCATTTTTCTGTCCGTCGAGCGGACCTTTCTTAGGACTGCTCGGCCAATCAAAATGCATGAGCATGTCGGGCCACAGTGCACAGATTTACTGTTCACCATGAAACCCACAAAATTACAGGATTTCATTGATGGGGACTTAAAGGACCGTCCGCTCGGTGGACCGTATTATTACTCTCACTATTGTCAGTTGTTTTCAGAGTGAGGGGCACATTGAGCAGGTTTTTTTAAGGTGATTGTTAACCACAACTAGTTATTTTGCTAGTGGCACCCCAAAATCTTCTAATTTTTTGCGTATTTTCGAAATACGTCTTGTACATGCAATATCAGGAAAATTGTTCAACACGAAAGTTGTAGATATCGAAGAGATTTACAACTTTCGTGTTGATCACTTTTCCTAAAAATGCATGTACAAGACGTACTTTGGAAATATTCTCAGATTTTGCGTATTTTCGAAATACGTCTTGTACATGCAATTTCAGAAAAAACGTTCAACACAACACAAAAGTTGTAGATCTCGTTAATATCTACAACTTTCGTGTTGAACACTTTTCCTGAAATTGCATGTACAAGGCGTATTCGGAAAAGACATGAAAAATTGGAAGATTTTGGGGTGCGACTATCCAATTACGGGTTTGTTAACAATCGCCTTTTAAATGGAAGAAAAATTAGTAATTTTATAATAAGGAGGGCAAAAATGGAAAGATTCAATGATGTTTTTCCCTCTATTATTTGTACGGATAATAAAAGTACCAGATCTCTTTGATATGTGAGGTGGCAATGTGGCATCTGAAAAACATTTTTATTGATTTAAGTTTATTTGATCGCTTTCATGCATTTGATTGTACAGGTACTTGGCGTGGGGGCTATCGCCGGCGGATATCCCCCGGATTGTCACCGGAAAACGCACCGACGGCAACGATCAGCCGCAATCGCCGCCTCCGCGCCAAGTCACACTCGCACTAATAGTAAATGCGATGGTTAATTAAGTAATTACCTGAGGAAATGGGAGGATTACGAAGAGATCAAAGGCGAAGCCCTTCGCCGACCGGAGGTAATGCGCGGCGATCATCCTTGGATCCCACACGAGCTTGCCGCAGCCCACCACGAGCGACTCCCGCGACACGTACGCCATCCGGAGCTGCATCCACACGTGCCCCAAATGCGCTCCATCAGCGCAAGTGCGGCCGGCGGCCACCGCCGCGGCCAGCCCCCTGTTCATCCCCACGCACCCCACCCCGTCCCGTCCCGCCCACAGCGTGTAGAAGAACAGCGGATCGGCGGCGAGCGCGGCGGCGCGCGCAAAAAGCAAGCACCGATTCCACCGCTGAACCGCCGGGCTCCTCGGATCCAGAACCGTCCCGAAAGCCCATCGATCGGCAACATTCTCCGGCGGCGAGGCAACCGATGCCCTCCCGGCGGATGTGCCGATGGGGACCAGGGACGATCCGGCGCCGGCCAGCCATTGGGGCGCCTGCGAGCGGCCGCAGCTCGTCGAGTGGAACGCCGGCGTGCCGTGCTGAGTGCAGGCGTAGCACTCCGTCGGAGGAGGATTGATGCCGTAGTCGTCGCCGACGGAAGCGTTCTTCCGGCGAATCAGTCGGCGGATGGCGTGGGGAAACCATCTGTGATGAAGTTTTAGGGCACATTATTAGGGTTCAGCTACCTGAGATTGATGATCAATCGGAGCTTACCGACTGCTACATGGCGGCGGCGGCCGGCGTCGAGCGTTGGGGACGGACGGCGTTGCTCGATAGGACGGGAGGGAAATCTGGAGTTGGCCAGGGGATAGGTCGGAGAAGCTCATGGCCGAAGTCTGGATTTTGGGGGGAATTAATGTCTAGTCTAGTTCTTATACAATGGTGCCAGATTGGCTTAAACTGCCACGTCATCAGCCAGGTGGATATGCCACGTGGCCAGGGGAACAACAAAAAGCCGCTTATCCACGTGGAAAAAATTCGCAAAGAATATGCGGGCGAAGTTATATCAGCAATGACGAAATGGAGAAGATTCATTTCACGACAATAATGATTCGTTTTTTGATCAGAGGGTTTTGCTTTTCCTATCATTCTATATTTTTTTATTCAAAAAAATCGCAGGATTGGATCGTATTGCAGTGGTCTTGCACGAGCATACTTCAGATCGTGCCAAGATTGGATCGCACCTCCAATGGTCTTGCGCTAGCATCCCTTCAAATCGTGTGGAGATTGGATAATACTCCTCCACTCCTGCGCGAGCACGGTTCAGATTGTGCCGAGATTGGATCGCACTCCACTAGTCTTGCACGAGCATCCCTTCAAATCGTGCGGAGATTGGATCATACTCCTCTAGTCTTGTCTTGCAAGCGCATCCCTTCAGCACTTCTCATCTACACCCAAACTGCCCATCCTTAGACGGATCCGGGTTCTCTCCATTTTGAGGAAATGGATAGTATTCATTTAATGGTGTGGATGCATTCTCATTTGATCTAATGGTGGAGAATTTATTGATTAAAAGGAACACATTAAAGAGTGGGATTAGTGAACCCCTCGGATCAGCAAGAAGTACATCTGGACGGGGAAGATGGATACCGATGCGGGTCACCCGTTTTTTTCCCGATCCGGAGAATTGGATCGCCTTAACTCGGAATCAGATCGAGTGCGCACACAATCGATGAAAAACAACAGCAATGCCCGAAACTTACAATCTAAGAACTCCGGAAGGAAAGAACTCCCCCGGACTTGGAACGCGTAGAACTTGCGCGTCTTCTACCAATAAGCAAAAGCAGGGCGCACAACCAAGGCGCCCCACCATTGTATCTTCCTCAACATCAATGCAATCCACCTTGTTTGAATTCAGCAACAAGTCCTAGACAAGATTGGCGAAAGCATTTCTACACCTCTCAGGCGAGACTGGCAAAAGCCTTTCTGCACCTCCCAGGAGAGACTGGCAAAAGCCTTTCTCTACCTTAGGCGAGATTGAAGAAAGTCTTTCTACACCTCCCGGACGGACCCTGATCCTACCAGGAGAGACGGACAAAAGTCTGTCGACACCTCCCAGGCGAGATGGACAAAGGTTTATCTGCACCTTCACTTGGAAGAACCTCAGTTCTCCTGAGGAGCGAACAAATAAAGGTTCTTCGCCACCTCCACCCGGATGGACCCCGATCCTTCCAAGTGAGACAGACAAAGGTTTGTCTGCACCTCCCAGTCGAGATCGACAAAGGTTCATTTGCACCTTCACTTAGACAAACCCCGGTTCTCCCGAGACACGAATGAACAAAGGTTCCTCGCCACCTCCACTTGGACGGACCCTGGTCCTCCCATGCGAGATGGACAAAGGTCTGTCTGCACGTCCTAGGAGAGATGGATAAAAGTTCATATGCACCTTCAATTGGACGAACTCTAGTTCTCCTGAGGCGCGGACGAACAAAAGTTTTCACCACCGCCTCCACTCAGACGGACCCCGGTCCTCCCAGGCAGAATGTATAAAGGTATGTATACACCTCGCAGGAGAGATAGACAAAGGTTCATCTGCACCTTCACTTGCACGAACCTCAGTCTCTTAAATGCAAACAAACGAAATCGGCGATCCTTCTGCATCAAGGGAGCCAGCTCGCTCATCGCGGTCTGCCCCGGGTTCCTCCTGGAGGCCAAGTGAAAAGTTTCATATGCACCTTCACTTGGACAGAACTCTCTGGTCTCGCTAAGGCACCGACAGAACTCTCTGTCCGCTCAGGCAGCGCGGCCTGCGCGGTCTCAGCGGTATGACCCCCAGGCAGGCCGCGTGCCTTCCCTTGGTCGGCAAAGGGTCCGCCCCCACCCGGACTGCTTCCGCAGTCGAGACGCCTCTGCAGGCCGCCCCCTTTTCAGCTTAACCGCGAGGTTGTATCCGCAGGTCAAAATAATTCTCTCTGAATCTAGGACTCAACTGCCTATCCAAGCCCAGGCCGACAACAGGTCGCTCAGTCCTTGCCGCCAGCCGCATGGGCAGCCGACTCCTCCAGTCCGATAATCACCTGCAGGGCACGCCGGACTCCAACTCCGGCTATCCGACAAAACCAGCAGCAGTCCAAGTTCCTCTTTGTTTGCGAGCTGGGCGGACTCGAAGTGCGATCAAGACTTCCAGTCTGCCTTTACCGCTGAACCCAACAGCAACAGCCAGGCTCCCTCTCCAACGTAAGCGGACTCAGCTTCGCAGCAGCCACGGACTCGACGGACTTGGCGGACTCTCTATGCAGTCCGTCCCTTCCCTTAGTCAGCACCAGCTTCTCGGCAGCAGTGCCAGTCTCCTCCTCAGTCCGCAGGCCTTTCACAGGCTCTTAGAAAGCCAGTAGTAGCAGATTTCTCCCTCAGTCCGCAGTCCTGTTACGGACTCAGTCAGTAGTGGCGGCCTCCTTCCAGCCCGCCAGACATCAGATCCTCCAGAAAGCAGTCCCAGTCTGCATAACCTCGTTCGGACTCGTCGGACTCCGCAGACACTCTCCAGCTCGCATCCCTTCGCAGCTCGAACAGTTCAGCAGCGGCGGACTCCGCGGATTCTCCTCGCAGTCCGCCACATAGCTTCCAGCATCCGCCACCCCAGCAGTAGGCAGACAGTCCCAGCTCAGCAGTGACGGACTCCGCAAACCCGCATCGCAGTCCGCCATTGAGTCTCCCATTTTGCCAACAGCAGCTCCGGCTTCAGTACAAAGTCTCAGTCCCCTCGGTCTAGTGCGGACTCGGCGGACTCCGTCTCCATCTTGCTCAAGTTACCGTCTCACCGGGGGTAACGTCACCGCAAGCCGTTACCTCCTCGGGCCTATAAATAGCCCCCCATGCCTCTCATAGGGGGGGTCGGGTCTACGTCTGCGCGAGGAGGGCTCTCGTCATCGCCAAGGTGCTCACGCCCAAAGTCATCCAACCCAGCCCAGCTCCTGATACGGACTTCGTTTCTCAGTCTGCATCCCTCTCTGCACCTTAGTCGTGACACGGCCTACCATCCTGTGGTTCTCCAAGTCTGCACGGTCTCCCGTTTCCCTTAACCGCGCGGCCTGCCAGCTTCGCTCTTCAGTCTGTACGGCCTCCTCTGGCATTCTTCTTCCTTAGCCGCCAGCTTCCTTCTTGTACCATTTATTTCTTTGTGGTAAAGGTGTGTATTAGCAAGGTAATTCTCACTTTTAATAAAAGGAAAGCCCGTCGCAAGAGAGGCACAACATGACGGGCGAAGTCGGGTGTTGTCGTGGTTCACGGCTCGGCTGTTCGAAGTCTCGTCCGCTTAGTAGATAACGGCTTGCGAGTCTGCCTCTTTCCCTTCGACTTCCAGAAAAATTCCCCCGTGCTCGAACCGTTAGCTGGTGGTGCTCGACTATCTGCTTTCGTGCATCGACAGTGAGGGCGCATTTTCACGCATCAACACTCAGTTCTCTTAAGATGCAAACAAACAATGGTTCTGCATTCATCACCTCCATCCGGACGGACCCCAGTCCTCTAGACAAGATGAAAAAGTTTCATCTGCACCTTCACTTGGACGAACTCTGGTTCTCCTAAGGCACCGACAAATAAATGATCTGCGCCACCTCCACCCAGATGGCCCCCGATCCTCCCAGGCAAGATAAAGGTTCATATGCACATGTACGAACCTCGAGTTCTCCTAAGAAGCAAAAAAACAAAGGTTCTGCGCCGCCCCCACCCGGACGGACCCTGGTCCTCCCAGACAAGACGAACAAATTCCATTTGCGCCCTCACTCTGACGAAACCCGGATCGTCGAACCCAGCACTAAGATCAAAGCCAAATGGACATGCACCGTGAATCCTAGGCCGTGTGACCACCAAGCCCTTGCCACCAAGATCAGGGGCAATCTTCTCTCGACGCTGCTCGTCACCTTCTGGCGGCAAGCGCTCCTCGCTAACGCTCCGTGATAATCCCCTTCACAAACGAGGGGGCACACACCAGGACAATCTCAAGTTCATAACCCCGAGGCAGCGTGTTCAAGTTTAAAAATTCTCGCGCTCATCGCTTTGTGGATCATGACTCGAGAAAATTTGGGGACATTCTATGGGACTCCATGAAATTTCAAAGTCGAGTCAGTCCAGGAACAAAAAGCCCAGCCAGACTAGTGGCACACTGATAACCACAAGCACCCGAGAGACCGAAAGGGTGCGTCGAGCCCGCACCTAAGCTCGCATGACAGCGCCCCACACAGGCAGAACACGCGCGGCCTGCGCGCGCACGCACGGCCTACGCGAGCGAAACCGGCCCGTATGGCCGCCACCCACGAGGTTGCGTGCACTCAGCATGAGACTTCCGGAGCCACGTGCACCCTCGCTGCCACCAAGCGCGCCCACGCATGGTTGGTGCGCCAGCGCGCCGTCGGCGGTCCACACACCGCCAGTGGCCCTCATCGTCATCGGCGACCCTCGGCGCCGCCGCAAGCCACAACCGCCCCCATTCGTTGTCGGTCGTTGCCGCCTCCAGGGTACCCTGCCCAGGCCGCCCGAACTGCCCGGGGGAAGGGGGCACTTCCTCCCTTTAGTTAATTTTGGTGGTCCGCGTGCTCAAAACAAAGCGACGTCATTCGCTAGTACAAATCACTCATCGGTGCAATTATCTACTCACATCTTTAGAAAACTATAAATAAGGTCATCAAATCTTCATTTCAAGCCAAGCAACTTCAGAGGCAAGAGAGGGACTCTGAGATTTTCCATCGAGATCTTGGACTTATAGGCCGATTTCTCCGCTCAGGAACTCGACTCTGCACTTCTTCCTTGCACTACAGATTCCTCACGCCTCAAAGTGACGTCAACCGCCTCCGCAAGAGCGCTTCCATACCAGGCTCCGCATCAACGAGAGCGCAACCTTCTGAAGTCCCGTAGACTTGAAAGATTTTCCAGCCGGAATGCTCCCACCAATGTTCCATGAGCTCGACGTCATCTCAAGGTTGGAGCACTTCCATCGAGACTCCGAGAACTTAGTCATTTTTCCTCTTTTTTTGTACTTATAAGTTGTAACGTAGTAGCGGTCCGTCGTTCTCTGAGATCAAACCAATTTCTGTAACTGTTGAAGCCAGGAAAATTCCCAACCTCAAAATCGGACCATAGCCGCCTAAGGTTACCGGCTCAGAGGTTAGATCAGATGGCTGGGGTGACTCAGATGAAGAATCAGGTCAAACAGGACCCCAGATGTTTACCCGGATGCTTGAAAGGATTCTCAACCAAAGATGGTCGAACTGGGTACAAGGGAGACTAGCTGATGACGAATTCGCAAGATCGCGACTTGATCTCTAAGGAAGAGGAATCCAAAGACCTAGTTAGTATCTCATAAGTGAAGCTCGCGAGTATCCTGCAGCGGATTTCAAGTGTCTCGCCTTGTACCCCTGTGGTCCTATTTATGGGTAAATCCAAGGAGGGGAGATCATATTTATACCCCACCCCCCTGACGACTAGGCGACTTCCAGAGGAACTCGCACGGGCTGGGCGAGTATCTCGCCTATTCGCCTACCTGGCGAGTATGCGAGGGGAGCTCGCATATACTCGCACAGGCCTTCCGCGATCTTGTACGATGACTTTGACTCCTGTCTTGACTTGTTAACCTTGACTTCTGCTGACCTGGCTATGGTAGGACTCACTCTCGACGAATACGGGTTGTACAATAACACTCTAAAAAGCTAGTGGATTTTGGTTTGTTACAGTTCAGCTACGTGGTTTTCCACGTCAAAAACATCTCTTTTCCGTTGCTACCGTTTTCTTTAACTGATTCGCGCGCCCGGTTCGACTCCGTGGTAAGACGGTCTGATTCTTCGGACCGGGGAAAAGGCCGGGTGACCCGCAACAACTCTAATATTTTTTTGAGAAAAAAATGAGATTTCATTAATTAGAAAGCGAAGACAGCTCATGTGCGACCCGATTAGACATTTAAAACCCTAATATTTGAATAGACATTTAAAACTCACTATAATATTTGAATTAGACCTTTAAAAAGTCTTAATTCAATTTTTAATCAAAATGATTGAGTTTTTTTAGTTTTAAGAATTAATAAATCAATTAAAAAATCATAAATGCTTTTGAGCTCGTAGAAGATCGATTACACATAGTTGTTTTGACATTTTTTAAAAAAAATAATTTAAATATAGTTAAAAGTTAAAACTGATTTGTACATAAAATTTACGTTTAGATTTTTTTTTTCATTTATCCTTTATCAGTCAGAACTTACAAATTTTAATTAAACAATATAATTAAAAGCTTATAAACTTTAAAATATGTATTTTAAGTTATTCTAGAAGCATATGATATTTGTAGTTGTTTTTTTCGGAGAAGCAACCATTTTATTAAGAGGTCAATGGTCAAATGGCGGGCAAGATATTTTCCATTTGCTCCATATTATTGTCGCACGGTTCACACAGCACCTACACACGTGCGCAAATGCTCTTCAAATTCATGACCGTTTTATACCTTTTTAAATGGGACTTGGAAATTTAATCCATCTTATTTTTATACTTTTTTTATTTAAATCCAAATGACTACGAGAATCATCATCGTCCGTTCAGCTCCTCTCGGTTGGGATGAATCCGTGAAATCATAACGGAGACAATTCGCTCTAGTCGAAAATCGAGATGAAAATTTGAGCGGAATTATACTTGAATGCATGAGAATGGATTGTTACGTTCATGAATCTTCTAAGTTTACAAGGTCATGATGAAGAAATGACTCATCGTCTTCGTTCTTAAACTCTCTCCAACGATGAGATGTTAGAACTGAGAGAGTGATAATGATTTTATTTTGATACCTTGTGACTCAGGGAACATAACTTATTTATAACAAAACCTTAATGCGATCATTTTACATTTAAGCTCATTCATATAAATGTAAACGACGTCCGATATCTACACATTATTTGAACCGTCCATAGAATATAAACACATATTCGACCTGATTAATTAGATCACATAAATTTAGGTTGATATTAATGACAGCTCAGTAATGCGTATAATTAACATATTTGACTCACATGATTATTAGTTATAACAATCTCTCACTTGGGCTCACATATGTTAAGTTCTTAATTGTGCATTACACGATAATCTTATGAACTCAAAAATTGTTGTCATTACCGAAAACATTTCATCCAATCTGGTCCATGACTATACACACAAATGATCAAAAAGATCTTCACTACAATAATCGTAGCTAGACAGATCAATGATTCATATATATGTGCACAACCAATGACATAGATCAAATATGGAATGCGTGACATGGAAAATTACATGTAATGTGATCTTAACATGCCGATTTCCAACTGGACATAGTTTAATTATTAGTAAAATCAAAATAATTAGATTCAGAGTGTAATAATAAATACTTTATTCTGCAAAACAATAATCATAAAAAATATCTTAAACAAATAAACATACAAAAATACAAAGTCTCACTAACACAACATATCCTAGCTCTAACGATATGACACACATATGAGCAGTGTGCTCGTGCAAAAGACTTTTGGTGTCAATCTCTTAGTAAGTGGATCTGATAGCATGAAGTTTGTCCTAATATACTCTATAGATATCTGACCACTCTGAACTCTTTCTTTAATAACCAGGAACTTAATGTCTATGTGCTTAGATTTAGAGGTACGTTTGTTGTTATTGGAATACATCAATGCATACTTATTTTCACAGAATAACTTGAAGCGACCTTTCAATGTCATCCAAAATACGCAGCCCAATGAAAAAATTTCTGCAGTCAATATCCCATGATTAAATGTTTCATAGCACGTTATGAATTCTGCCGCCATGGTTGAAGAAACTATGAGTGTCTGCTTGACACTTTCCAAGATATAACTCCTCTTGCTGAAATGTATACATAGCCTGAAGTGGATCTTCTACTATATTGACATCCAACAAAGTCTGAATTAGAATACCTAATGATCTCTAGCTGATCCAATCTTCTATAAGTGAGCAATGAAACCTTTGTCCTTTTCAGGTATCGCATGACCCGTTTGGCTGCTTTCCAATGATCCAATCCTGGATTTCACAAATATCTGCCCAACATTCCAACCATGAACGCAATATTCGGATGCGTACATACTTGAGCATACATGAGACTTCCTACAAGCTGATGTATAAGGAAGTCTTTTACATCTCCAATTCCTCTGCTTTAGTTTTAGGATATTGAGTGAGACAAAATTTCTCTCTCTTAGCTACAGGGGTATCTCTTGGCTTACAGTCTTGCATGTCAAACCTTTTGAGTACCTTATCAATATAGTTTTCCCTGTGATAACCCAAGTATACCTCAAGGTATGATCTCAATGTATCTGTGTGCCTAGTATATAAGAGGCATTACGAAAATCATTCATTTCAAATTTATTTGAAAGAAATTTTTTGGTCTCATGCATTATATATATATCATTATTGGCAAGTGATAACTTCCTAAAAAGAAGTTATCAAGCTCATTTATTGATCTGTTTACTCATCTTAAAATGAAAAAAATGAGTTTAATTGAAGTATAAATGCAAATAAATCATAATTATTTTATTTATGCCTAATTGAGTCTTTTTCCTACGTGTTATTGCAATAAATGCCGAAGAAATCTATTTATAGAAGAAAATCTACCAAAATATTATGAAACAGAAAAAAACCACAATCTCAAAAAAAATAGGTTGCAACCTGCTCTAGACAGATTTCAAAATCTGAATTTCAAAAATGGCGTTCGTTTCAAATATGTGTTGAGAACCAAGGTCCAGCGGGATTGGGTGTGTGTGGGACCGCATATTTGGGCTTCCCATCGCGTTCCAGGTCTGGGTGTTGACCCCGGGGGGCCCCCCGTGTGGCGGAATATCCTGTCATCCAGTGGATGGATTAGTCCCACATCGCCTATAGCGGGTGGTCCTTGGTGTTTATGTTCCGTCCCCCTTCTATCACCTCGGGGTTTTGGGAAGATATGTGGTGACGGGTGGTTTTCGCATGGTATCAAAGATATCCCGCTGTGGGGGTGTGTTGAGAACCAATGTCCAGCGGGATTGGGTGTGTGTGGGACCGCATTGGGATCGCGTTCCAGGTCTGGATATTGATGGGCCCCCGTGTGAATATCCCTGCATCGTGGATGGATTAGTCCCACATCGTCTGTAGGGGTGGTCCTTGGTGTTTATGTACCCCCGTCCCCCCTTCCTATCACCTCGGGGTTTTGGGAAGATGTGTGGTGACGGGCGGTTTCCACAATATGGAAGGTTGCTTTTTTCTAAAGGGTGACAAACGTTTTAAAAGGACAAAATCCATACGAAATCATCAATTAATTGGATATTATTTTCGGATTTGGAGAGCACTATCTAAGGTTTGAAGAAAACCACGCATTGGAGAGCGACGACTAGATGAAGAAGAAGAAGATCTTCGCGCGGATCGAAAAAGCGACTTCAAGAAGAGAGTCCAACAGCGATTAAGCATAAACTACCATGTTTTGTAAGATCTATCTTGACGCTGTGTGTTTTCTCCATCGCCATGAACTAATTTTCCTTAATCTGTATTATGAGAGTACTCGGTTGTGTATGATGAATATTTTCTAATTTTTCTTGTTGTGATTGTATGGCGAATGTTCTTTATCAAGTTTATGATCTTTATTCTGAAATTTCTGGCCAAGATTTCATCTTTATGCTACGATTCATAAATCAAGAGAGGAGTTGCGGTAGTATATCATAATTCTAATATAGCATTTCAAGAGAGAACGAGATTTCCTCTTGGTATTAGTAACTTCGGTTTTTGCTCTTTAAGCGGTTCTTATTCCACCTGAGGGGAAATATAGGACTAGGATTTGCCGATATCGAGAGATACAGTTCTTTATTTTAAAATCGTTGCAAGGTACTTTCACCACGCATTTTCACAACGACGCATTCACTTATTCATCGCACTAAACTTAGGAAATCATGATACAAGATTATATCTCTGATTTGATAAGAAAAGTAGCTCTCCAAAGATTTGTAGTAATTTTAATTAAAGTCTTTATTTTCAATTTTAGTATTCCAAAGAAAAAATCATCAATTTCATCTTACTTGGATTTAAGGAAAAGACCTAATTGGTATTTGCAAGCGCTGAATTCACCAGCTCTCCGTGGGAATGATTCTTACTCACTTTTTATTACTAGACACGACACGTTCACTTGCGTTTAAATACATAGATCATTTCGGGTGTATCAAGTTTTTGACGCCGTTGCCGGGGAGGTGCGAAAATTTAGTGTTTTTTTCTTGCAATATAAGTGAATCCCTAGTAATTAGAGATCTAGTTTTGTTGTTTATTATTATTTTTACTGTTATTTTTGTTGCATTGCTCGATTGTTTCGTTTGTTTGTTGACGATTTTCATTCTACTATTGTGCTTAGTTTATGTTCAGGTATCGATCACTTGAATTATTACCTCTGAACCTAGAAATTAAACGGGCTTGCAGGAGGAATAAAAAAGCATCTCAATTAGAACATAATCAACATGCAACAATGAATCCAAATAATCAAAATGTTAACGTTAATAATAATCAGGAGGATTTAGGACAAGAGGGTGCGGTAGAACAGAATGTACAACCCGCTGAGGTTAGGAGAACCTGTAGAGAATATAATATGTCTTTTTGTGGAGGGGTCCATTATAACATCATTAACCCGGTCATCGAGGCAAACAACTTCAAAATTAATTCCATGGCTATGAACTTAGTCCAACAAAAACAATTTAGTGGACTTAGTCATGAGAACCCGAATTACCATATACGGACTTTCATGGATGTGTGTGACACATTTAATATTAATTGCACATCAGACAAGGCACTTAGACTATGCTTGTTCCCGTTCTCCTTAGATGGTAGAGCAAAAGAGTTCCTTGATTCACAACATGGCCTCACCACTTGGTTACAAGTGGTAGAAAAATTTTTAGCCAAGTATTTCTCATCCGCTAAAAATGCAAGATTAATGTAGGATATAACTAACTTTACTCAAGGGAATGGGGAAACGCTCTATGATGCGTGAGAGAGATTCAAGGAGTTGCTGCGTAAGTGTCCTCATCATGGATTGGTCATACACTAACAAATATGGACCTTCTATAATGACCTTCAGACATCGACCATGATTCAGGTAGATGGAGCTGCGGGAGGATCTCTCATGGGCAAATACCCTGAGGATGCATATGTCATATTAGAGGACTTATCCTCTAACAATTACCAATCGTTTGAGAGACAAGTTCCTTCCTCTTCCGCGAGTGGATTGTACCAAGTAGACCAACTGAACTCATTTGCTGCACAAATGACTGCTCAATTTAACACCATTAACAAGAGGTTAGACACGTTAACTTTAAATCATAATCAGATGAACCCATAAGTGAATAGCATTATGACACCTCTTACCACAAACCCTTCATTTACTATTGAGCAACTAGTAAGCAACCCGACCCCTAGTTATAATGAAGAAATCAACTACATAGGAGAACAACCTAGGTATAATAACAACAACAATGTGATCCCAAATTATTATAACTCAAAGTTGCGTAACCATCCTAAATTCTTTTGGAAGAACAATACCAGAATGTCACACCCACCTGGTTTCAACTCAAACCAACGTCCACTCCAACATAATAACTACAATCAACAAGGACCTTCTAGGAAATATTCTGATGAGGTGATTGTCGAATCAATCCAAAAGAGTGACTTTGGCATCACTAGTTTAGAGGGTTCCTTACGGGTAATTGAAATGCAATTATGACAGATTGCGAGTGCATTGAGCCTTAGACCCCAAGGAACACTCTCAACGAACATCATTACAAATCCGAAGGGAGATAATCAACATTGTAAGGCGGTCACTTTAAGGAATGACAAGGAGTTAGTGGGTGCGCCGACAAGGGAACAGAGAATGATGGTAAGCAAAGAAAATGAATTGGAGGAGGATAATCCGAGTATGCCTAGTGAGGAGCCGAAACAAAATGATAGGGTTGACGGAGGAGTGGAAGTTTTAGGAGAGAAGGAAAGTGAGCCACTCATTGAAAACATAAAGAAGAAGAGTAGTGTGATTGTCTATCCACCACCATCATTCCCTCAACAATTAAGGACCATCAATTCCAAAAGTTTGTGGAGATATTCAAGAAATTACAAATCAACATCCTTTTACGGAAGTATTAGAACAAATGTCAAACTACGTGAAATTCATGAAGGATATCCTATCGAAGAAGAGAAGATTCAGAATGAATGAGACGGTGGAACTCACTCAAGAGTGCAGCGTCATTCTCAAAAAAGACTCTCACCCAAGTTGAAAGATGTGGAGAGCTTCACTAATTCATGTTCCATATGATACAAATTCGAAGGCAAGACATTATGTGATCTAGGGGCGAATATTAACTTAATGTTATTATCGATATATAGAAAGCTAGGTTTGGGAGAAATCTCCAAGACTTCCATAACCTTGCAACTGGACGATAGAACCCTGACATTTTTGAAAGGGATAGTTGAGGATGTACTAGTAAAGGTAGATAAGTTTATTTTTCAGGCAGATTTTGTGGTCTTAGATATGGAAAAAGACAAGGAAGTTCCTATTATCATAGGGAGACCGTTCCTAGCCACGGGTAGGACGTTGATTGATGTGCAAAAAGGAGAATTGACAATGAGAGTGAATGACGAGCAAGTAACATTTAACTTACTTAAGACAATGTAGTTTCCCCATTGAGAGGAGGGCAACATGGAGGTGGTAAATCATGTGTCCATATATGATTATGAGTTGACTCGCCCATTGTCTAATGAACAAGATGTTATATTGACTCACGTATTGACAGAGGAAGATTTATTCGAGGGGGAGGAAGAAGTTCAAGAATGCTTACAAGCATTTGAGAAGCAGCCTGCTTGGTTCCGTAAGCCAGAGCCACTAGAGATGCCCGAGAAGTCCACCTCAATAAAGCCTTACATTGTTGAGCCACCATCATTAGAGTTAAAACCCCTTCCCGAACACCTTTCTTACGCGTATCTAGGTGAGAACGATACTCTACCGGTAATTGTTAACTCCAAATTAGAACCGGAATAACTACTAAAGCTTATTGAACTTTTAAAACGATACAGGGCGGCAGTAGGTTGGACCATAGCAGATATCTGGGGAATCAACCCATCATTATGCATACATAAGATCCGCTTGGAGGAATCTTGCAAGGGATCGATTGAACCACAACGTCGTCTAAGCCCACTGATGAAGGAGGTGGTAAGGAAAGAAATCATTAAATGGCTAGACGCGGGGGACATCTACCCTATCTCGGATAGCTAATGGGTGTCGCTGGTGCAGTGTGTCCCAAAGAAAGGAGGGATGATGGTAGTGAGAAAGGAGAAGGGTGAGTTAGTATCCGCTAGAACAGTTACTGGGTGGCGGATTTGTATAGACTATAGGAAGCTAAATAAAGTCACCAGGAAGAATCATTTTTCCCTTCCTTTCATCGATCAAATCTTGGATAGACTGGCGAGGAATGATTTCTTCTACTTTCTAGATGATTACTCTGGTTACAATCAGATTATGGTAGACCCGGAGGATCAAGAGAAAACTACCTTCACCTGCCTCTTTGGGACGTTTACATTTAGAATGCTGTCCTTTGGTATATACAATCACTACAAGAATACAGGCTTTTAGTGACGAAAATTTAGTGACAAAATATTTTTCGCCACTAAAAACACATCTTTAGTGACGAAGTAATTGTTTACTCACTGAAGACACATCTTTTGTGACGAAGTAAAAGTTTAGTCACTAAAAACATATCTCTAGTGACGTGTTAAAATTTAGTCACTAAAGACTCATTTTTAGTGACAAAGTAAAATGTTAGTCACTAAAGACACATTTTTTGTGACAAAATTAAAAATTGATCACTAAAGAGAAAATTTTAAAATTCGCAACCAAATTTTTGGCTTGCCGGACCCAGTTGTTAACCACACCCCAAAATATTTAAAAATTTTATCTGCACCCCAATATTTTCAATATGAACAATTTTTAAATTGCATCAGCACGTACAACTTGTTATTGCACATAACAGTGTTCATTGTCATAAATATCATGATGAATTATCTTCATAAACTGACCCAATAATTTCAAAATTCTTCCAACAATTTGCATTTAAAGTGTCATTATGAAGGACTTAAAAGCTTTATCATCACTCCCAGTTCATTATCATCTCTCCAACCTACTATATGCATAATAATTATGCCTAAATTTTGTAATACTTACTAGCTACTTATAGTCTCTAATTTTAGGCCACGTATAGTCTCTAATTTTTTTGTAAAGAAGCGTTTTTTATGTGTCAAAATGTGAAAAAAAAAACAAGCAAGATTAGCAGTACAAACAACACACATTACTTACTAGCTACTTTTTCAAACACAAAATTAAACAAATAGAAATTAATACGACACATTATAAAATCATGATTTCTTTACAAAAAATCAGATATTATTGTGCAATCAGGTAAAGCAGACCCTCATCCCTACACAAAATCATCCAAGTGCTCTCCACATTGCCTCTGCCAACTCATCCCCTTCCAAACCCCTCTCACCACTGTAATGACCCAAAACTCTTCTATTTAGAAACTTGCATGAGATTGGAGAGATCCGCAAGACTGAGATGGAAACCATACCAGGAACTTCAGGAATAGGAAGATTCAAAAATGCCGGAGCCAGAGGCCCGTAGTGGCGGAGACAGGTTCACGAGAGACTGTATCGTCAGTGTTTCACAATTCGCGAGTTGGTGATGCCCTAATTTCTCCTAACTCTTGATCACGACGCCACGCTGGAGAGGAAGGAGGCGTCGGCTTGTTCAAGGGAGAGCAAGGAGGCACCAGCTTGTTCAGGGGAGGAAGGAGGCACGGACGGCTTCAAGGATGGGAGCCGCTCGGCGAGGAGGGACACGTGGAGCGGTGAATAGATTTAGGGTTGCGAGTAAAGTTTTAAAAAACAAATAATGTTTTTTTAAAAAATTGAAGTGCAGATAAAAAAAGGTGATTGTTAACCGCAACCCGTAATTGACTAGTCGCACCCCAAAATTTTCCAATTTTTCGTGTCTTTTCAATATACGCTTTGTACATGCAATTTCAGGAAAAGCGTCCTACACAAAAGTTGTAGATATCGACGAGATCTACAACTTTCGTGTTGAACATTTTTCCTAAAAATGCATGTACATGGCGTATTTCGAAAAGACGCAAAATCTGGGCATATTTCCAAAGTACGCATTGTACATGCATTTTTAGGAAAAGTGATCAACACGAAAGTTGTAGATCTCGTCGATATCTACAACTTTCGTGATGAACACTTTTCCTGATATTGCATGTACAAGACGTATTTCGAAAATGTGTGAAACATTGAGAGATTTTGGGGTGCGACAAATAAAATAACGGGTTGCGGTTAACAATCACCATAAAAAAACTCAAACAGACCGAAACATTTCCGTATTAAAATATATATATTTATTCCTCCACTCTGAATATATAACTGCAATGACTGTTTCTAACCATCCAAAACTTTTCGGCACTAATATTAATTCAGCCACTATATATCTAATTAAGAATAACTGTTAATATAATTAATTAAGTATAACTGCCAGCGCCGCTGATCATTTCCACGAAAAATTAGGTCGCCCACTACTCCTCGCCTCCATCTTCCGGCGTTCCTCGCATCCATCTCCCACGCTGATTCAATCGCCTCCATCTTCCTCGTCGCTCCACGCCTCCATCTTCCCCGTCTCTCCTCGCCTCCATCTCCCCCGTCGCTCCTCGCCCCCATCTCCCCCGCGACTTCCATCGCTTCCATCTTCCGTCGCTCCTCGCCTCCATCTCCCCCGCCGCTGCCGCTCCTCTTCCACTGCCGCAACAGCATATTCACAAATCGCAACTGCATCCGCATTACCCTTTATTGACATTTTTGAAGTACTCCATTATTTCAGTTATAACAGTTTCAGGCTGTTTCTCAAGAAGACGGCCTTGAAGAAGTGCAGTTCCTGAGACTAATGTATCTGCTCCTAAAGGTTTTACACCTAAACCACAGGTTGGGAGAAGAAAAGAAAGATCGTGGTCCTCAACAGTTGCAATCGGGCAGTTCTCAATCTAGAAGGAGCTTCTGTTCATGACATTTTTCTTCAATTTGTTTTTCCAGATTGCGAACTTTCTGGAATTTAATCCTGAATTTTTGGAAAAAAAACTTGCATTGCCTTCTTAATGAATTTAATGTTGAAGTACTCACGACAATGGAGGAGTTCAAAATCAGGATAATCAATTTTGAGCACATGTTGAAATTATTTTCTTAAAAATGTATCATTTTCCTTCCTATTATGAAATCAGGATCCTGTAACCCAAGTTTTTTTTTCTTTCATTTAAGTAACTGGCGTAGATCAATCAAAGAGAGATGACCATTGCAGTACAAGGTTGAGAAATTACTGGATATGTTTCCCAAAGCTCTTTTCTCTTCAGGTGCTTGAATTTTTTCCTGCTATTTGGGTAGTTGGAGAAAAAAAACAGTAGTAAAAATTATATCCCTCTAGAATCAAATGTTTAACGAATCCTTTGCCTTTTCTTCTATGAACTGTAGTTCCATCCTTTTTTTATTTTCATGTTTTTGAATTTCTTAATTGTTTAGTTAAAAGGAGCACGATAGTCATGTCTACTAATTGCAGGAAGGTTTAAGTTCTTTGTTTAATTGTTTCCAAGAAATTCTTTTTATATTGATGTTTGAAAGATAATTTAGTCGTACAATTTGTCCTAAGGGGAGACAAAGGGTTGAAATTTTTCTCTCAACTTTCTTTGCTTTTTAATGCTTGGACTATTATACTTGAATTTTTGAGTGACCTTCCTTTATGTATTGTTGTAGTAGGCTTAATTTTGTTGTTCTTTGGTAATTAACTTTGTTTTTTGTTGTCAATGCACACCGAAAAATGCTTTTTCTTTTTGCTCTTGTGAGAGATGCTAAAAACAATTTTTTTGAGTCCACTAAAGGACACAACTTCTTCCTTAAATTATATGGTTTAATCATATCATCTTAATATCCAGTATTGAAATGCATTCAAAATATCAAAATTTGGTGAATAGAAAGGAGATTCTTCCTTTAGAATCTCCTCAGGAAATCTTGAAGGTGGCAGTGGAGAACATGACTATGCTTCTCTTGCTTTGTAAAGTGGTTGGGTCTTTATAAACATAAATCTCTTTATATTTATAATGTTTACTACTGATTGATGCTCCCTTTGTGTAGTTGCATGTCTTAATGTGGATGAGTTGCTGAGTTGCTGATGGAGATTATAGATGGTCGAAGGGAGTGGATGGAAGATTGGCCGAAGACGTAAAAGAATGATGCGTTTAGTTACAACTTTCAATTGATGATGAACCAGTGCAAGACCTTCGCCGGCCATGAGACATTGGGCTTGGGACCTTTTTCTTATGTATAGATATTTTTTCATTTATTCAGTTTAATTATAATTGAAATAATTTTACTCTGTAATGAGGGGTTTGGGCTATCTCCCACCCACTTTTTTCCTATTAATGAAATAATTTATGTTAAACAATATTTTTGTTGCAATTGAGTAAATACGGATTTAAGTGAATAACAAATGAAATAATTATATGATATTTTATGAGAAATTGAACAAATTTTAGCGTCAAATATTTTGGTTGGGTCATACATCGTCACTAAAAGTTATTTTAGTGACTGTTGTATTTTGGTCACTAGAATTTCTTTTAGTGACCTATTTAATTTGGTCCCTAAAACAACTTTCAGTGACGAACATTTTGGGTGTCACTAAAGACATTTAGTGGCGGAGCAATTGTGACCACGTTGTGACGGGCTGAATTTGGTCACTAAATGTCATTAGTGACTACAATTCAATATTTAGTGACAAAAATTTTTTTCACTAAAAGTCAATTTTCTAGTAGTGAATGTACCAGCCACTTTCCAGCGTTGCGTAATCACACTCATCACGTACCTTCTAGAAGAGGGTGAAGACCCTACGGATTACGACATTGAGATTTATATGGATGATTTCTCCATATTTGGCAAGTCATTTGAGGCTTGCTTGGTCTGCCTAGAGAGGGTGCTCGCGCGGTGTGTGGAGACTAATTTGGTGCTGAACTGGGAGAAATGTCACTTCATGATTCGTGAAGTTATAGTATTGGGCCACCATGTCTCTAGGAGTGGGCTAGGTATGGATAAGGCGAAGTTAGGCGTGATAGAGGAGTTACCTCCACCCAAAAATATGAAGAGGCTAAAAAGCTTCTTAGGACACGCCGGTTTCTACAGTCGATTTATCAAAGACTTTGCAAAAATAGAAAAGTCGTTGAATGGTTTATTGAAAAAGTACGCGAAGTTTTATTTCAGTGATGAGTGTTTAGAAGCGTTCAATGAGCTAAAAAATGTTTGACCACGACACCTATCATTGTGACACCTGATTGGAAAGAGCTGTTTGTTTTGATGTGTGATGCGAGTGATTATGCGGTGAGAGTTGTCTTGGGCCAAATGCGGGAGAAGATATTTCATACGATAGCGTACGCTATCAAAACCCTCATTGACGCCCAAGTCAACTACACTACCTCCGAGAAGGAATTATTGGCGGTAGTCTTCGCGTTCGAGAAGTTTATGTCATATCTCATATGCACGAGTGTTATAGTGTACACCGACCATGCTGCAATTCGTTATCTTATGGAGAAACGAAATGCAAAATCTCGATTGATCCAGCGGGTACTTCTATTACAAGAGTTTGATGTGGAAATCAAAGATAGGAAAGGAACGGAAAATCCGGTAGCAGACCATCTATCTAGGATTGAGAACATTACCCAATCATTACCTCTTGATATTGATGAGAGATTCCCTGATGAGTGATTGTTGGCCATAGCTGAAAGCTCAGCATCTTGGTATGCGGACATTGTAAACTATTTAGCAAGCAACATTATGTCACCAGAATTACCTTATCAACAAAAGAAGTGATTTTTACATCAGGTGAGGTCTTACATGTGGGATGATCCCTTGTTGTTCAACATTGGCGTTGATGGAATTGTGCGGAGATGCATACCCGAGGAGATGAGAGCGATATTAGAGAAGTGTCATAGCTCCCCTTATGGAAGTCATTTCAAGGGAACGAGGACAAAAATGAAGGTGCGAGAGGCTGGATTCCAAAACGTGCAAATTTTGAAAGAATGTTCAACGTAAAATTCTTAGATCTCATTCTTGGCTATAAAATGCATATATTATTTGTCTAATTCTAACATATATTGTGGGAGAACCAGTTCATGTTTTTTCAGGCTTAAAAAAGCTGGAGCTTATATACGTTATTTTGTGTGTGTGTGTGTGGGGGGGGGGGGGGGGGGGGGGGGGTGGGTGGGTGTGTTTGTGTGTGTGTATATATATATTATTTTATAAAAAAACATCATTTGATGCAACATTCATAATACCTATAATACATTCATTCTTTTTAGTTAAAGGCAACAAACATTTAAAAAAAATTCAAATTTTTTTAAAAATAAAGGACCCCTTAGATTTTTAAATCTGATAAGTCCAATTTTATGTCATGTCGCCAACAGGTCCAACTTTATTATCAGATTTTCAAATCTGATAATATTATATATTATAATATATATCATATATTTATATATATTATATTATAATATATAGGCGCGAAGCCTGCTGCCGGGGGCGAGCAAAGCCCACCGCCGTGGCTGAGTACTGTCGCGCGGGGCACGAGGGCCGGAGGCCCGTGCCTGTCACTTGTGTGTGTCGTGCGTGCGCGTGCACGTGTGTGTGTGTGTGTGTGTGTGTGTGCGCGTGTGTGTGCGTGTGCGTGTTTGTGCGTGTGTGTGTGCGTGCATGCGTGTGTGCGTATGCGTGTATGTGTGTGCGTGTGTACGCGTGTGTACGCGCGAGTGCCCGACACGGGGCTCCGCCCCTACGACCAAGCGCGACAGTACCCGACTAGTGATGGCAGGCTTCGCCCGTCCCCTGCGGGCTTCGCCCGTCCCCTGCGGGCTTCGTCCGCAACATATACATATGAGTACTCAAAATAACCGTAATAAAATATACATCACTGTTATAATATTTATTTTGTAAAAAAAATATCCGTATATACTTATACATATTTTTTCTCTATTTTTTCTCTGATGGGTAGGATGACTCCAATAAATTTTTATTTCATGCAGTTTACTTCTTTATATGATATATATGGGGGTATCAAGTACGGGCAACTCAATTATGCGGGCTGGGGGGCAAAGAAATTTTTTAGCTTATGAATAGGAAAAATATAATAAAATCACATAATTGTAAAAGACCATACCAATCAATTGCGATGTAATATAATCAAATGTAATTTATTGATTTAATCATATTTCTAAAAGACCATACAATTCAATTATACGGGCGCCGGCTTTCACAGATGCGGTCGGCTATGGCGGGCTTGCCGGCCACCGGCCGCCCTCCATTTGCCGGCGTGCATGTGGCGAATGGAGGCTGGTCGGTGGCCGGCAAGCCCTCCATGGCCGGCCACCTCTGTGAAACATCAATTTTGTAAAAAATTGAGCCCGCCATGGTCGCCCGTGGCCGGCATGAATTGATACAAAGTCTAACAATTCCAAATAAATTATTCAAAATTGTCCGAAGCATTTCAAAAATACCTTGTGTAACGATTCAGAACCATGATTTGTGAATTTTCAGTCTAAATTTTCAGCAATTTAAGTCATGATATCATGCTTGATGCAAACAGAGTTCACTTATCCTAGATAAATGCATGTTCAGTACAAACTGTATGTTTGCAACTATAAAGTAAACTAGAGGCTAGAATTATATCATAGAGAAGGTGCCTGAGGATAGGATTATGCAAGTGGAGCCTCAAATCCGTTAAACTTCTGAATCAAGAAGAGCCTGCAATGATAAAATCAAACAGACTATTAGAAAAAGAAATTATGTGATGTTATTAAGACCGTTGTTTATATACCAAATAGAACATTACCCAAATCATGAATTTTTTTGGGCAATTCCGGCTATCATGCGTAGCAAGCTGACCACATGATTTACAGACTCGAGTTGCTCGGGCTGGAGTAATCTCAGGATGGGTGACCTCCTGAAAAGTCTCCGTGCTACGTGCTTGACTATCGAATTTGTCTCATCAAAGGGAGACTGTGGTCACCAACAACCCGCTTGTTGATGGAGAGGTGTTGGGTGCTAGGGCTGCAGCCCGGACGACGTTAGGTGAGGCCACAGTGATCCTTGTGAGATCCAGAGTGGGTCGGCCCTGGGTCGTCACACGCATGATAACTTGGGTCGCCTTCATCTTGACCACGCCCGAACCCTTGTGTGGAAAACATGAGCCGACAACCAACAAAACCTCGCCTTTGTACAC